>NW_019291554.1:66495-79250 GCF_000500325.1 Leptinotarsa decemlineata | reverse complement strand
CAATATGCTGATCTAGACAATATGAGGGTTCCGCAAAGTTTCAACTTCAATTTGGAAGTCATAATATCTCTACTTTGATAGAGTTGACGTTAGATACGTATGAGCTACGACAAAGTGAATTTATATGTTTGTGGAATCTCAGATCAGCATCTAGCCATAAAACCAAGTTCTTTCTTTCTGTAATTGTTTTTAGTAAGTCTTGTCCAAGTTGGATTTCAATTCTTCCTTCAATTTCCCGTTTTTTGTGTTTCGGGCCAAAAAGTATCAACTGAGATTTTTCAGAATTTAATTTCAGGTCATGGGCTATAAATAGATCCAGTAACTTTTGTAGATTGCTGTTAATTTTTTCCATTGCCACCTGCCAGTTACTTGGAGGAAATCAATAATGTAACTGAGTGTTATCTGCATAATGATGAACTGTGCAATGATCAATTATTTTATGGAAGTCAGATATATATAGAGAACAGAATTGGGCCAAGGATAGAGCCCTGAGGTACTCCATAATCAACAGGTAAACCACTAGAACACTTTCCATCAAGACATACTGACTATCTCGTTGGTGTTATGAAAAAAATGCTTTATATAAATAAATGTTATCGAATAGCATTTTCAAGAGCTGTGAAACCTATTGTATATCCATATAAAATCAAAAACATTAATCTAACGTTGACTAAAAGCGTGACTTAGGAGTGTTCTTTGATAGCAAAGTAACGTTTAAAGGTGATATTGATCACATCATATCTAAATCACTCAAATTATTGAGATTTGTTCAATGATCCATAGATAAATTTTCTATAAATACCTTCAGAATATTGTACTTTTCTTTGGTACGCTCGGTCGTGGAAAATAATTGTGTAATATGTGGTGGTATGTGGCTGTAGCTGTAGATTCATAGTTCTCCCTATTTTTATGTATAATTGACAAGGTTTCCAATATAAATATTAAAATAACCGTAAGGATTCTATGTTTTCGAAAAAGGGGTTTACATGAATTCCACCATTTCGCTTTACATAAGTACCTGATAGCCGTTTTCTGCAAGACACAACCGACTGCATAAGTTGTGTAATAAATAATAAGTTTTTATTGGAATACACATATCGAAATGTTGAAAATTCAATCAAAACTTCTAGGAGTACTGTTATTGTTTCAAAATATATATTTCTTCTAGTTAAAATAGTAACCTTCCAAGAGAATTTATTCTTTAGCTGGCTCAAACAATAGCAAAAATCTCACACTTACATTTGTACACCAAAATCCTCAGCTGGATCCCCGTTAACTCTATCAAATATTTCATCTGCTCCATCATAGTATTTGTGAACGAAATCGGGGATTCTGAACAGCATTTGTACAACACTGTTCAAGTAGCATGAATTGCCTAAATTTGACATTCCTGTGAATCCCGGGCCGTAAAGTGGTTTCAAAGGACCGCCGCTCTCTTGGAGAGCTGCCCATTCGTTTGTCTTCTGATTCAACTCTAGCTCTAATTCCACCATTGATTTCTCAGTCTTCTCCATATTAGCAATGTTGATACCTATGAATTTGAATATGATCGAGGTGAATAATAAAATTTGTAACACTCAAGACTGTAGTTGAAGAATAGGGATTTAAAAGTAATGACCTTAATGAATGTCATAAACTATTTTGATTTTCAGGGGTATAGATAACTGATTTCTTAATGAGAAAGGACTCACCCCAATGTGCTAAATGCTTGATGAGATCAGGATCCTCAACCATATCATCTTCACTGTAGCTGAAAACGTCGGCCTTCCCTTCTTTCGTGATTGTCCCCAATTTGACAGCCAGAGGATAACCGGTGACATTATAATGTTCCATGGCATGATTGTTGCCTCCTGATCCGTCGTAGAACTTCCGGCCACACAAAATGGAGCCGTCCGACAGGTTCAACCAGAGGTTTTCAGTTTTATCACACTTTTCGCATTTCCAACCCGTTGGCGGGATTTTTTTACCATTGTCTAGTTGTGATAAATTAGAGGCATGTTTTGAAACTATGCGGGATTCTCCATCCCATGTTCCACTGAGGGCTTCTAGTTCTGCTAGTTTACTAGCTGAGGGTAGATCGATGATTGCTTGGACTGAAGATTTTACCTTGAATTATTCTATTTCATTACACAGGTTCAACTCACATGACAAAAATATACTGATTCACCTTTACAAACTGTATATCTAATTCCCAAATTGCCACAAGTCATTTGATTTAGTAAAAAATTGAATAATGATCTTTCTAGATGTTTTGAAAATAAAAACAGACTTTTCAAAATCAAACGCACCAAATTTAAAACTGCAAGATTCATAAAATGATGTCTGAGGCAGATTTTAGCCTCCAAAACATCAAGTTGAGTAACTGTATGAAAATCATCTACATAAGCGATGTAATGACTTCCGGTGAAGGATGAACAGTAAGGTTCTCATTATTGAACCCTGCGGTACATCAATACTCAGCTTTAAGTAACTCTATTGATTTCATAAATTCTACTTGTACTGACACATATACAAAAAGTACTTACTATTTCTGGTAGTTCATTGTTGGGCCACTGAATAGATGTGAAATTTGGAAGAATGACTACGCTATACAAATCCTCATATTCAAATTTCTTTTTCGCCGAATCTGGATCAAATCCTCCCTCCACCCCTATTGCTAAGCGGGTTATCTTCTTCTCTGGTCCATCGCCCTGTGTTAGTGATGAAACCTGACATTTTAAATATGTGGTATTTGTTACTGAAGATATCAACTCCCTTCAAAGTTAACATCGATAACAAAACAATTTTTTTTACAAACCTCATATTTTTCTCTTTTCAAATGTAGGAAAACAGCATGGCCGGTCTTTCTGTAATATCTTTCTACATGATTGCGACCCAATCCAATGAAAGTTGTTAAACTGACATAAAGCCCAGTATCTGTTTCCTAAAAGTATTAAATATAACCTAAGCCTGACAATTCTTTTTTTTTTAACTCACTGGATTGTCGAATGAAAATACGCATTCATCTTTGTACACTTTACTTTGATTTGTAGGAACATTGATATCTTTCAAGAGTTGAGAACTTATATCCATTTCAAAAGTTATGGAATGAAAAATATCAATTTAAATATAAATGCTTAGCATTCCAAAACAACAGATGACAGCAAAATGAATTTTCATTTTACAAATATGACATTTACTTGGCAGAAACTGTTATGTGCCAGTGTTTTCCATTGGTAAATCTGGTACTATTTTCATTTCAGTGTGTAACTATGTTCTGATATATTAATATAGAATAGTAATACAATAAATGTGTACTAGTTTATCAGTGGAAAACGATATTCAACTCACTGGGCCCAAGTGTATCCAACAAATTGTGACATCAAACGCTGAACGTGGAACACTGGAGAGACAATAACGATTGGTGAAAGCTGAGGGATTAACTCAGTTCTAATATTGACGTTCTGGAGAATGCACCTTCCCAACTGAAACTGAAGTCTTATGAATTATTAAGGAACTATCCAAAACTATCCAATATTTTCACCGATGAAGATACGGTATTAGCGAAACGCATCTAGAAAAAAACATGTTTGTGAAAATTGTTGAATTATTATCATGGATAGAAGTTTTATAATACAACTGATATTACATTCTGCCGACTATGAACATCCATCTATATATTTGATCCATGCTAGCTATAAAAAATTGAAAGTTAGGACCTCGTTAATCTCCAAATCGAACAATTTTCAAGTCTTGAGGCTCGTCATATTTATTTTATTGCTACCAGAATCTGTCATTATACATTTACACAAATTTAAGGACTCAAAACTGTTTTGTCTGAGAAACCCATACTTTGGAGTTCTTAGAACAAAGAATAACTATTTTTTAACGTGACCGAACTAACCTGAATAATTATGTTTTCAAATCAGAAGACAAAAGTGACGTTTTGAAACTTTTGGTTAATGTTTACGTTATTAATATTTGATTCAATTAATCAGTTCAGTTCACAATATATTACCCTGATAGTGATGTTCGATTAGTTGGCATTGCTTGGTTGTATAGAAAAAGGTTAGTATTCAGACAAATCAGTACCTAACCTTAAGACAAAAATATTTTTATTACTCAGTACTTATCAAGAACAATGAACAATTATAAATAGCGTTTTGGTTGGATAACAATATTGTAACAAAAAAATGCAAATAATATGGTATGGAAATTTCTTCTGATAAAGGTATCGGGTTGGGGAAAAATTGAAGTTTCATGCAAGTAGGTATGTAATTTATTAAAATAGATTGAATTTTTTGTTTCATCATTTCCAAAATCATTGTTCTACGGCTCTCAACACTGCGAAGAAAGATAATTGTGTACCCTTTTGAACGAGGTATTACTCGACCTCTCTTAAGCCCACCGGTCCAGGGTTTGGAACTAACAAAGATTAGGATACACAAAATCGCTTCACTCCGACAGTAAAATCAACGTGTCTGAGCATTCTTTCATTGAATTTCACTAAAACCTGAAAAGTAAGGTGGACACTTTTCCTTTGCTTCCCCCTGTATGATATTGTATTCAAAGAACACCCAGCCAAGTGATATTCAAATAATTATTTCGTTTCAGTACTCATGGAAATGTATTTCATAAAATAAAAAATGATTATTTGCAGTTCCACCTGTATTCTGTAAGATATTAGGGATGCTCTGGTTGCCAAAAAGGAGATTTATAAGAAGGTGAGCCAAAATAATGTTGTCAAAGGTTCAACATTATTTTACATTGTATTTAAACAAAGTGAGTTTTTGAGTGTTGAATACATCCATAAATCACACCACAATTTGTGTATGACCTAATTCAACTAAACATAAATTTTCGCATGCCTGATTGAGGTTCTGTTGAATGAAATAAGAAGAAAATTAAAGAAATATGTTGACTTTTGATTTTTTTGTATACTTATTTTACCTATTTTCTTGTATAAATTGTATCATTGTGTCAATGTATGCTTCTATTTTTGTGTTGTGTAACAATAATGTATTAATTGTTTTTATTACTCATTATAAGGATTCCTAATTATAAAGTTTTTCCGGTTTCAACTAAAATTATTGAGAAATCAGCACATTCCAGATTGAATACAGATTTCAAAAAAATGGTGACACAAAATCTACAGTATTAGATGCCATAATCCAATTCCAGCAAGATTTAGATTTGAACCAAAAAGGTGTTCTTTCATTAGACCTAAAGAAAGCATTCGATACTGTGGACTATAAAATTCCTCTGAAAATAATGTATAAAATAGATATCCGAGGTTTAGTTTATAATAGGTTTCCAAATTATTTATCAAATAGGTAGAAATATGTCTATGGCTACATAATTAGTTAAAAAATAATATGTGGGGTACCACTGGGATCAATACTTGGACTCGTTTTTTTCTTATATACCTCAAATCATCTAAAGGAACAATTCGTTCAGGCCAGTCTCAACACCCTACACAGTAGGTTAATGGACTGACACCTATCAGAAAACAACTACTCCCCTGGCTAATACCACGAAGGGCGTTGGATTATATCCGACAGGTGTCAGTGCAGGATTCTTCACAGAAGTTATTCCTGCATATGCTGTTGGCAATACAACTGCCGCAATATCTACAACAAACAACAGGTTTGTCGTCGCTCCATCTGCCTGTGAACGAGGTAACCTATTATACCTATTTCAATTCTTTGCCTACATTGAATTTAATTTATTTGGTGATTTACAAATATTTGCTAACCACTTTAATTCACAATGGAAATAGTGTACAAGAAATTGAAATTGATGTTTCAAAAGACGTTGATCAGATGTCATTATGGCTTCAATGCCATAAAATTTCACAGAATTCTCAGAAATATTCGTTTATGATTATATCAAGCAGATCTATATCAATTGTTTTGAGAGATGCAGTCAAATTCCATAATGAAAATATTAAATACCCTCCAAAATTTTTTGGTCTCATACTAGATGAAAATTCATCATGGAGACCACATATTGAAACAATAATAAGGTGAATAGCTCCCATAACTAGAACTTCATTCAAAATAAGAAATTCTGTACCATTAAAATACCTCAAATTGATTTATTTTTTATTAGTATATTCAAAAATTCAATATCTGATAATAGTATGGGGAGTGGCAACAAATTCCTTATTGAAACCAATAAAAAAATTTTGATACAAACTTGAAAGTGTATTTTCAAGTTATCCTTATGTAAATTCAAATTATGTGCCTTCATTCATTTGGTCAAAAATAAGCACAAGCATTCAAATCTGACTTTTGAAATTGATAGTATCAACAGAGTCATTTGATAAGATATTTAGGCAATTTGAAATCAAATATGGGGCAAAATTCGATTCACAATAAAGGTATAAAGTTTAACAATGCTTTGAGAATTTTTTGAAAATATTAATTGCTTTAAAACTGTATATATGCGTGCGCACGCATGTGCGCACACGCGGTTTCTGTACATATTTAAAAAAAATTCTCGAAACACGTCAAATTTAGTTAGTTAGGGAAGCCACAGATTATGCTGTAGACGACTCCTCCCGATATAGAAGGCCCCGACACTCTGTCGAATGAGGCCCCCGTTAACGGATGAATAACTTTCTCATCCATCCCACCCCAGCCAGGTAGGGGTATCCCGTGAAGGGCGGCACTGATGTCTAAGGACTTCATGCCGTCATCAGTCAGTCATGAATCCATTGGTCCCTCTCAAGACCAACAATTAGTCGAAAGGGTAGGGGAGCTGGACTCCAAACCTGGAAGAATTGACGATGACATTCTGACGTCAAATTTAAATTATGATTTGACATCCTTCAACGTAAAAATGCCACCCCTATTCAACCTCCTTCGAATGACAGGTACAACCCCCAATTTTTTAAATGGGAAGTATATGTTTGTGGATATATCGTTTTAAAAGATCTCTTCATTCTATATTAAAAACTGTTATCGTTTTCAAGTTTATTGCAACAATTAAGATGAAATAAATTAAAATCATGTGGTTACCGAAGTTCCATAAAATACACTAAAAAACTAATGCAAAACGTAATGAAATGCAAATAACGAAAAAGAACTATGGATGTTGAAGAAGTAGATGTTCGAAATGTTCACCGCGAACGTTTTATCAACATCCTAATCTCAAATAAAACTGTCTTCTAACATTATTTAGCATATATCAGGCGTGACCGACCTAAATCATTCAAATCTGAAGGTTTAGATTTGTACACATTGCTCTTTACATATCCACATAAAAATAAATCTAATGATGCAAGATCAGGTGATCGCGCTGGTTATTTAATCCATATCCACCGATTGGGAAATGTATCGAGGTATTACCGGAAATTAACTTGGTAATGTGGTGGTGCTCCATCCTGCTGAAATCATATCGTATTCACTGGAACTTGAGGGTTTCCTGGATCAGGATGTAAATTTGATAAACTTGGAATGACATCATTTTGAGGTAGTGTCAAATAATTATCGCCATCCAAGTTGCCCTCAATAAAAAAGGGACCAATGATAGAGTTTCCTACAATCCATGCCCAACCATTAACCTTTTGAGGGTATTGCGTGAGTTCTTCTCTCATCCAGTGAGGATTTTCCGTTGACCAGTAGCGGCAATTTTGCCGATTAGCATGACCGTTAAGAGACAAAGTTCACTTATCAGAAAACATAACGTCCTCTATTTTGATGATATTGTTATTCAACATGTCAATCATTTGATCACAAAAATAAGTTCTATCAAAATCGTCTTCTATGAGCTCCTGAGTAGGTATCATTTTATAGGAATGCATTTTATTTTCTTTTAATATGTTCACTATCGATGTATGGCTAACATTGAATGTAGTGGGAGCCTGTCTACTCGATGCACGTGGGTTTTCCTCAAACTCAAGCATCACATCTAATTTGAGTTCATCACTCATTGCATTGGCAGCAGCTTTTTTTATCTGCCCCATATGACTAAGCTCGCGAAACTGCTTCTCTATTTTGCTCATTGTTCCTTGAGATATGAGCGGTAAATTAGGAAATTTCTCATGAAATATGCGAGCTATTTCCTGTTTGTTCGGGTTCCTCCATAACCAATCATTCGTATAACTGTTATTTTATGCATTTCCGTTATTCTAATCATTTGTCAGACTTGAAGTTAATGAACTTCAAACGCAAATTAAAATACTGACAACTAATGTTGTAACATACAAAACAAGTTGACAAGGCGGATTTTTTTTAAATATGTACCGTAACCGAAATAATAAATTTACTCCATTTGGCTTTTACACACTGTATATTCTTTATATTTTTTTGTTAATTGGATACACCTGTTATTAACACATATACAGTTACATAGGTTCACCTTGTACATTTCATGTTCCAAAAAAACCAAAAACACTCTCTGCAGGAACAACCTAAATCCTACTTTCTGTCAAGTGAATCACGTTTCACATGTTTTTTCGGAAATGTTTTGATAAAATCGCTTCGTATTTTGGTTTGCGCGATCCTTTTCACAATTTCGTGACAATTTGTAAAAATAAAATTTGTATTTTAGTGTTTAACAACTACACGAACGCAGTATAATGGGTGGGACCATCAAAAATGTAGCTACCAATCTCCTCATAGGCAGTATTTGCCCTTTAGTATTTTTTATTCTCTATTGCATAGACATGTAAGTATATACTTTATAGGATATGATTATAAAACACTATACAACTGCAGAAATGAAATATACATTGAAATTCACTTTAAAATTACCATGAAGCGATGGCAAACCAAACTACAGGGTGTATCTTAAATAATATCAATAGTTTCAGATGGTGATGACTTGTCATATTTCATTGAAGAAAGTTCATATGAACGTGTGTCTCAACTCGTTTTGTTTCCGGGGTGTCAAAATCGTATTGAAAATATTGTTCTTCAATTGACAACTCAAAAGTATTTTCGCCGATTTTAATAAGAAACAAGCGTGTTATCAGATTGAACAATTGAATAAAAAAATCGTGTTTGAAGACAAGCTTTTATACAAATTCACTAAATTGAAAGTATAATTTCAAAATAAGATAAAGAGTAAGAGAAAAGTTTTTCACTTTTTCTGCCTTCAATTTTCCATACTTTGAAACGACACCGTTGTAATATTATTGGAGATAAAAGGGTTATCGTTTTGTTCTATTTTTTCCGCATTCTAATCGGTTGTCGTCGTAGAAATTATACTCGTAATGATAACAGTTTTCAGTTAGTTTTTATGTGTTTTACGCGAATATGATTCGTAATAGGTGCCTCAGAAAATTGCTTTCAACTTCTCCAAAGTATAGAATTATCAGTGAGAATTTCAGAAAGGCCAGTTGTGTGCAAAAAAGTGAGAGGTATTTGTTTCACTTGAAATTGATTCATAATAATAAAAGTAATATTTATTTCATTTGCTGAAAAGTATGAAATTATGCGAAAATATCTTCATAACTAGAAAAACGTCAGTCGTCATATAAGTGCAATATGATATATCATACTATAATTACATGTAAATACTAAAAACCTCAAAGTTCATAAATGTTGTAGTTTTTTCTACCAGAAACTTTCTCAGGTTTTATTTAAATATATAAAGGTTTGGTGCACTTTTCATTGAAAATATTTCATGTTTTGTATTTGGAGTTTTCATATTTTGGTATCAATTATACGTCTTTCAATGAATGATGAATGTAGAGAAATGGCGTGTAAATACTAACAAAGCAACTTATATTGCGTTTTGCCAATATCTGTCAGAATATACTGAACAGAAGACTCAATCACAAATTTCAATGAGTAACAGAAATTTGTAATAGGGGAGCCCAAGCGGAGATTTCGGGATTTACTAAAGCGCGGCAGATTAATATACAGTGGGATACCTTGTACCCGGTTAAGTACCTCCACCAAATATGAGCCCCATATATAAGGCCGCCTATGAGGGATGAAGGATCAGATTAGTAAAAAAAAATTGATCATCAGAAATTCTCGAGCGCGTCAGATTAAGGTAGGGTTTTTAACGCTTACGTACAACCACCCACATCATGCAAACGATCAGATTAACATACCAACATTAATAAAAATACGTAGGACATTGATGCTATCAATATCTGACGCGCTCGAGTATGTCCATGCAACAGTATTTTTTTAAATTTTTAAAAATCTATAGCCACTTCCCCCACCGATGAAAAGGTATATATTGTATAAACAATTTTTCTCCTTATCATCTAAGCTTTGCAACCTAACATGTCTCAATGACAATCGAGTAAATCCCCATTTTGCATCGTGGGCTCCCCTGCTATTGCATTTTAACTACAGTGTGTACGAAGTCAATTCGAATGGTATAAAAATTAAATAGTTACCGAACGTCGGTAGTATAATTATAGCACGCTGCCCATGCCATACAAAAAACTGTCGACGTTCGGTATCATTTAAGGTGGACCACCTATAAAGGTTATCTAATACAAAAAAAATTGCCACATTTTCCAATAGATAGCTACATAAGTCAGATAATTCAACAAATGAGGGATTTGTTTTATTGTGTTTGGCTTTTGAATAGATATACAATGTTTTTTCTACTTTTCATCAACTGAGTTTTTAATTAGTATGGCATTAATATTATGTTTAATATAGATTCTGTACTAGTTTGAAATAAATACATTTTCTAGTTATAGGCAGATGTTCATGAACAATCAATTAATAATACATTTTTTTGTTTCAGAGTAACATGCACAACGTTCAAGCTTTTAATTGTGATATTCATTGTGATATTCGTGATATTCCCGTTGATTTTTAGATACTCCTACAAGTTGCAAAGCCATGTTGTATTTTTAAATTTTGGTGAGTCTTAAGAAGGTTTCACAATGACAATAATGTTTGTCTCCTTCTATTCTTTTCTGCTTACTTGAATATTCGCCCTGTATACACAATTTCATTGGCAAGCAGTCAATGAATATTGAAAATCGGTAATTTTTTCTTGAATTTCGAATATATCTGTACGAGGTCGGTTCAAAAAATAAGGTAAATGTTCAAATTTCNTTTTTTAAATGTTGGGCATGCAGCGTGTGGCTGCGAAGTTCGTTTCAAATTTGATGAATTTTGATAAAAACACCCGATACATGAGCATCGTTCAGGAATTGTATAATAACGTCAACGGCGATCCAGATGTGCTTAAAGTGGTAACAACATGGGTACTAGGTGAATCAAATATAAACGAGACTTTTTTTTAGTAATTTATTTTTATCCTTAACGCAAAAAAGAATATAGTTTATTTTTCTACATAATCTCCTGATTTGGAAACACATTTTTCCCAGCGGATAGGCAGCTTTCCAATTCCTTCCACGTAGAGAGATGCAGGTCGTGTCTGCAGCCAATTGCGCACGTAAGCTTCAACCTCAGCATCACTATCGAATCTTTGGCCTCCTAAAGCTTTCTTGAGAGGGCCAAACACAAGAAAGTCACAGGGTTACACGTCTGGACTGTATGGAGGGTGTTCCAATGATTCCCACCCCAGTTGATTCAATTTTTCCCTAGTCAAGGCTGCTGTATGAGGGCGAGCATTGTCATGGAGAAGAACCACTTCCTTGATCGACAGGTCTGTTGCGGCGATATGCAAGTCGGACCTTACTCATAACGTCGCAGTAGTAGGCCGCATAAATTGTCCTGCGCTCGTACAAAAAATCGAGATACAGCAATCCACGCTGGTCAAAAAAAAACGGTAGCCAACACCTTGCCAGCCAACAAACGTGACTTGACTTTCACTGGTCTAGGTTCTCCTTGTTTTCTCCACTTCATACTCGCTTCTTTAGACTCGGGTGTAGCGAAGTAAGTGCTCCCATAACTTATCCCGACCTCACTTGCAATTTCAGAAGTAGTACGACGTCTATCATCTACAATAAGCCCTCGAACACTGCTGATGTTGTTCGCTGTAATCCTAGTGCGAGGTCTGTGGTCATGGCTCTCATTTTCAACACAATCACGACCTCCCACGAACTGTTTATGCCATGCAAACACTTTGGCTCGCGACAGTGTCTCTTCCCCGAACTGGGCAATCAGTCTCTTCAAGATTTCGGTCAGTTTTACGCCTTCTGCGGCGAGAAACTTGATTACAACGCGTTGCGCAGTTGGCGAATGTACCTCTTGCTCCGACATCGTCACGATGGACACTGAGAGGGTGGAGGAGGCGAGCCCACGTGCTTCCCCTACTCCTGACAAACCTATCCAACAACAAACATAGCGGG
This sequence comes from Leptinotarsa decemlineata, assembly GCF_000500325.1. Lineage (NCBI taxonomy): Eukaryota > Metazoa > Arthropoda > Insecta > Coleoptera > Chrysomelidae > Leptinotarsa > Leptinotarsa decemlineata. The sequence goes on along the minus strand of NW_019291554.1, from coordinate 67,030 downwards.
AACGCTCTTCCTCAACTTTTGTGCCTGAAGGTCAAAAAGTCTCGTTTATATTTGATTCACCCACGTATATGGTTGTGACATTGAAACCAAAGGTCAATCGTCCAAATGAAAGGGCTCAGGAAAGGTTTTGCTCACTGTTTTCTTGGAATACCATGACGTAGTGCATCAAGATTCATACCACATTGTCGTGGCTAATAAGGAGTAGTATCTTGAAGTTATGTCCGCTAGCGAGTATTGTGGAAAAACAACTCAAAGCTTTTGGATAATGCACCTGCTCACTCGTCATTGCTTGTTCGTAATTTTTTGGCCAAAAACATCACTGTAATCGTGCCTCAGCCACCGTATTCACCAGATTTGGCTCCTTGCGACTTTTTCTGTTTTCATGATTGAAGAGACCAATGAAAGGACGGCGTTTTGCGACGATTGATGAGGCAAAAACAAATTCGACAAAGTAGCTCAAGGACATACCAAAAAGTGTATATCAGAACTGCTTCCAGGATTGAGAAAACCCTGTTTATATCTTTATAAGGATTCC
>NW_019291554.1:8732-65942 GCF_000500325.1 Leptinotarsa decemlineata | reverse complement strand
ATATTAGGACGTCATCATTTATCATCACGGAAATGCCGGTACCAGACTGACCGATCATAGAGTGCAGCTTTACAAAGTTCTGCGGAAGCATTTTCATGTAATTGCTTTTGATTATAGAAGTAAGTGGGTGAATAAAAAAGTAAAACTGGATCCTCTGGCGTTAAATGAGTTCGAAACAAGCACTTATTACCAGAAATGTCATGCTTGAATACAGAGTTTTTTTAACCTCTTAAAGCAGAGGTTGTCAAACTTAATTTGTCTACCGCCCACTTTGAGAATTAATTATTTTCTAGCGCTCCCCAATTTTTTTTATTTACTACATCTTAAAAATCACAATCGCAGTCAATATTGGAATAATTAAATTATGTGTGTCATGTGAAAATAAGACTTTCTGGTGAGGGTAATGTAAAACACCATTTTGTAATATTAGGAAAACTTTTATTCATGTTATTGAAACAAACATTTCAATTTGAATTTTAAACTAATCTAATGTGAAGGATGAATTTTATGATTTTTAACAAGTTTGTTAGTATCAGGCTCGATTTTACTCAAAAACAGCCATAAGTCACCGCGTTCGTCGGTAATCTGCAACCGATTTCTCTTTTTAGTTAGCAACGTTGCCACAACACTAAATACACGTTCACACGAATACGTTGATGGAAATGCTATCAAAAATCGCTGAACGATGGACCACAATCCAGGGTACAATTGCGGGATTGGCTTTTGTAGCCAAAATTCTTGATATCCGTTTTTTTATTTCATTTTCATTTCCTCGTTCGTTATCAGTTCTATGAGTTCTTTTTCCAGCTGGGGAGATCCTGCTGTGTTGACATTTGAAACAGGATCCAACACTCAGTCCGGTAATTCCAATTTTGAATTGTCCCGAAATAGTTCTGCGAAATCACTGTGGAGGTTTTCCAAATGTTGGCGGTAAACAAGCAAGTCGTCGTTGTTGAAGGATACTACTGAAAAATTAGGGAAATTGCAAAACTCACGTCTGCCGATATTATTCTTGTATAAGAGCAATTTTGCTACAAAAGCAGCAATGACATTTTTTGTTTTAATGAAATTGAAGTCGTTACCTTAAAGTTGGAGATTGACATCATTACATAATTTATACAGGTCTGTCAAGTAAACAATATCATTCTTTGAAGTGATGAGGTTGTCGTGCAATTCTTTGTCTTTGTTTTCTTGTCTTTGTTTTCCAAGAACTCTATTACAGAGTCAAATAGATTGTAAAATCGAATCAGACATTCTTGATAACCAACGTACTTCTGTGTGAAATAGCAATCGGTTGAAATCTTCATCATTAGCAACACAAAGCTGATTAAATAATCTGTCATTTAAAGAGCTGTTTCGGATTTTATTGACTGCTTTGATGATATATTGCAGTGATTGAGAGAGGCGCTCACTCAAATTTTTCGCAACCAAATGTTGCCTATGAATGACGCAATGTACAGCGAGCACATCTGGAATTTTATTTTTTAAGTACGCTATGAAGCCTTTGTGACGTCCTGTCATAGCTGGAGCGCCATCCGTAGCAGCTGATGTAATATTCTTCAGTGGAATTTCTTTCTCATCACAACATTTTTCCAGTGTATTATATATGGTTTCTCCTTTTGTATCCGTCTCTAAATTTTTGGCAAATAGTAGTTCTTGATATATTTTCTCACTTTTAATAAACCTCACGTATGACAACAACAATGCTTCATTGGTTGGTAAACGGACTCATCTAACTGAATTGAGAACTGAGAAGTCTTCTGACGATTGCACAATGACTCTTCAATGTTTTCAGCCATCTCATCAATTCGTCTTTGCACGGAACTATTGCTCAAAGGAATTTTTTGGATAATATCTGCCGCTGGTTTATGGAGCATAGTAGTTATTACTTCTTTTATTGTCGGTAAAATTAAATCCTCTCCAATAGTGTGAGGTTTACCTGTTTGAGCAATTAGCAAGGAGATGTTTTAGGAAGCTCGGAGTCCGTCGTCGTCTTGCTTAGAAGCTGCTGAAAACAATTTTGACACCGTTGGCTGAGCTGAGCGTTTCTTTTCCAGTTCTTGAAAATAAGTCACACTTTTTTATCTGAATGCATTTCATTGAAATGATCTTGTAGCCTTGAGGGTTTCATCGCTTCATTCGAAAATGTTTTTTGACAAAGAAGGCACATAGGCGAAGATGGATTTGTGGGATTTTCAATAAATTCATATTTTATATATTCCGCGCTATACTGCTGTGTCGTCTATTTTCTTTCCGACATAATTTTATCTTCAAAAATGTCGAAGTAAAGAATCGAGTATCAAAAACTTGCTAATGACACCACTCACAGTATTCACCACCGCACGTACAGCACTTTACCTAGCTAGTCGCTAACTAAATTCGTAATATCGTCGAATGACATTACTGGCTGGATGGCGCGCGCGCTTTTATATGAGGCAGCGGGCGGGCCTAGTACTCTCGAGAATGGAGATTAGAATCTTCTCGCTTCGCATTGAAGCTTACCGCCATCTATTGTACAGTTTGACAACTATCGCACAAGAAATAGTTACTGTCTAGTCCCCTAGATAGCGTTACATGGGGAAACGCACGTTAAGCGTAAAGGATCGGTACAGTTTGTGTTGAAAGGAAAAAACATAAACTGCTAAACTGCTTCAACGCCCCCCAATCTTCTCTGTACCCTTTACTGCCCCCCTACAGACCTCCAGCGCCCTCAAGGGGGCGTTATCGCCCACTTTGAAAAAGACTATCTTAAAGTACCCAACTTGGTTGGAGAAACGCGCGTCGAGAAGGGTATTGCATTTGTTGTGATTGGGAAAGTGCTTGTTTTGGATAAGTGGGTGAAGATTGGGTTGATGTCGCTATGGCAGGATATTGAATTTTGGTTTGTTTGTTGGTAAATCAATCACTTCTGTAATCAGCATGAAGGACCCCGTACACTTCCCCTGTGTTTTGCGGACTGGTCATAATTTGTTAAACTGTGTAAAGGTCCAAACCCCACATATTCTAAGATGAAACCGGCTGAAGCCCTATAAATCATCCCTATCAGCTAGCTTCACAGGGTGGCTAACTCACCTAACCATCTACCCCCTAACCCACCTTACTTCTTACCTATTTAACCCTTAGAAACCACCCTACCAACCAATCAGTAGGTCAATTTTTCAAAAACACGCTCTAATCCGTTAGTGTATCTTGGTTTGTAGAAGAACTATAAACTTTGAATGTCTTTTTGAAAATTCGAAGATTCATGCAAATTCTCTTCGAATTTATGTTTCCCATTCAAGTCATTTACTATATTTGACGATTATCCGTTTTAAAAAATGAACGTAAAAATAGCCTCAAAACTTTTTGCTCTCTTCAACAAATGTCAGGTAAGCCTAAAAACAGGATAGTGGAAAGTGAAAGGTCGGGGATATATGAAATAAGCTTCGAGGACTGTGACAAAAAATATATCGGACAGACAAATCGAGCCAGAAAAACTCCTTTCAAAGAACACGCATCAAATATGTTTGAATGCTTTTGAAATAGCAAATTGTAGCATGAGAACTTTGAACAGTGACAAAGGCTGCATTTCTAACAGCCCATTTTTTACTTTTCCATAAAATTAGCGGAAAATTTCCCATGAATTTCTACCCGAAATCATTGATGAGTGTCGGAGATTGAAAGTGTACACAGTTTTATTTCTGAATAACACTAAAACAAGATTCATCAGATTTCACAATTATATAAACAAAAAAAAAATGCTCCCAACTAAACATCTGTCTTCAGGGCATTTATGGTTCTAATAAGGTGAATACACTGGTGTACATGCTTGAGAACCTACGTACTGTCCTAGATGGGCATCAACTTATTTCTGTTTATTATGAGCAACGTGTTATGAATCACACGTTAAAAGGTAAGTCCTCGTTAGTCCTTAGCTCGCACAAGTTTCTCAACTTCTGAGAGTTGTCGTTCGTATGGGGGCGACAGCTGATTAACGGAAAAACAGATTTTAAACAGACAGAATAGAGACACACCTACGATATGGAATAATTTTCTGGGGCTGGTCCTCTTATGCTTATAAAGTATTATTGGTACAAAAAAGAATCATCAGAACAATTGCAAAAGTATCTAGTACTCATTCATGTGTGATTTTCTTCAAAAAATCCAGGCTAATAACTACCGAATTTCTTTATCTTTGAACTTTGCGTTTATGTTTATTCAAATTAATGTTCCTTTGAACTTGTTAGAAACAAACATCACATAAATACTCGTCAGAAGAATTATATGCTAGTAAAAAAGTGTATTTTTTTCGTGAATCACTTTTGGTTCGAAACTAACAGATGAAAATGATTCATATTCATCCGTTTCTTAATGTATTTCTATTTGGCAAAATGATTTCAATGTATCCGACGAATCCCATACAATGTATGTTGTCAAGTGGATAATAAAATATTATTACTACTATCATATAAATAGAGCCCAGATCTAGGTAGGTCGTTAATCAACGATAAAAACTGCAGTGGTCCAAGATTGGAACCCTGTGGCACCCCTGATGTGGTTGAATAGTTCATCGATTCATGGCCATCTATTTCAACATACTGATACCTGTCGAATGGTAAGATCTGAAAAGCTGATTCAGATCAGCAGATAAGGTTTATGAATCAAAATTTCCAAATCAGTCTGATCAAATGCCTTCTGTGAGTCAAAATAAATGAGATCAACTTGTTATCTCTTATCGAGTGCATCTGCCAAGAACTGTGACATACAAGTCAGATTGGTTATACACGATTTTTATATCTTGGAAGCCGTGTTGATTTTTTGATATGACATTTTCCTACCACACCGTACAAAATGATTCCCAAAAGTTTGAAAAACTTACACAGAATCGATATTGTTCGATATATTTCTAGGTTATGGAGATTCATCAAATGTAGAACCTTCTGAAGATAATTTGGTGAGAGACAGCGTGAACATCTACGAATGGGTGTCCAATAGAACTACTGGCCGTTTGTTTATATGGGGTCATTCTTTGGGAACTAGCATCGCAATTCAGTCGATGGCGAATCTACAAAGAAAAGGATCAGTTCCCGCCGGTGTGATATTAGAAGCTCCCTTCAATAACATGAAGGAAGAGATTAGTAAATTTCCTTTAGCTAAAGTAGGTATATCACATGAAGATATCGTTATTGATATTTATACTACATGGGCTGAACAGTCTCGGACCTAACACACAGATGGTGCCGGTATCATTGCATTCACCGCTTTTTCAGTTAGAACTAACCTTCAAAATGAAGCTGTTGAAACTTCATGATATTCTACTCATAACTTCGTGAGTTTTTGTGCTAAGAGTGGCACTACTTTTATTATATTCAAAACGATGGAGCTCACTTTTGACCAAAAACAAGAACGTCTTGATGATTCTGAGCAGTGTTTGGTGATGTTCAAACATAACAAACCGGAATTTTTGCGTCGATGTGTGACAATGGATGAAACATGGATCCATCATTTGACTCCTAAATCAAAACGATCGAGCAACTGGAGAGCAACTGGTGATCCTCGTCCAAAGCACACGAAAGCACAACAATCGGCTGGAAAGGTTTTGGACTATCTGGAGAAGGGAAATACCATCAACAGTAAATATTATATAGCGTTTGAAGGTCGACAGCATATGGCAAAGACAAAAGTTTTGTTTCATCAAGAAAACGCACCGTATCTCAAGTCAGACAAAACATGAATTGGACGAATTACTCCCACATCCACCATATTCGCCAGATTTAGCTCCCATCGACTACTGGCTGCAGACCTCAAATAAAATACGCACCGGTAAGAAATTTTGCTCGAATGAAGAGGTCATTGCTGGAACTGAGCCCTATTCTGAGGCAAAAGATAAATCGTTCTACAAAAGTGGTATTGAAGTGTTAGAGCGGCGCTGAAATGATTGTGTGGCTCTTGATGGAGATCACGTTGATGAATAAAGTTAATTTTGAACAAAAAAAACGGGTTTTCTTTTTAAGGCCCAGGACTTTTTAGCCCATGTGTTTTATAAGCCTTATTTTTTAACTGAAAATTTGCAGATTTTCCGGAATTTACCGTGGTTTTCCTACACTGTTATTCAGCCGATGCAGGAGAATGGATTCACCTTCAAAACTGACCAGTTCATTTGTGAAATAGACGCTCCCATTCTCATTTTACATGCTGAAGATGACCATGTAGTTCCATTTTCACTAGGTTATAAGGTATAATAATNAGGTATGTATCTCTCCTCGATACAGTCTCTAGACTTACTTTGATTTCTGGCAAAGAACTGTTGCAGAAACGACTATTTTCATCTCATTTCACTATTTTTCAGCTCTATGAGGCGGCCAGACGATGCAGAACAGCAACTCAGGGGAAAATAGAGTTCCACCCGTTTGACAAAAAATATGGATATGACCATAAATTCATTTATAGAGCCCCCGAACTACCCGAGATTATAATGTAAATATGTCGATGAAGTTTATATTTTGATCATTTATATTTCAGTTTCTGTGGCGAATGAAAACATTTTTTGTTTCAGGAAATTTGTTGACTCTGTCATTCCAGATACACAACAACATAATTATCGTGGTTGAAATGCTGGGAATCACATCTGTATACAATGTTCAACTAGCGATGAAGTAGGTTTTTTATTAGTCAATTGTTCAAACTTTATTTTTGTAATAAAATGAATTTTAAGTCTTACTGAGAGTTTATGTCAATAGGAATTATTGCAATTGGAAGATCACTTGACATTTATAACACGCTTTTTATTAGCTTCACTTTTATATTTGTTTGTAACTGACTCCTTTGGACTCGATTTTGACTAACTTTAAAAGACAGATGTATTTTAAACTTTATACATTTATCAAGAATCGGTGACAATAAAATGATTTCATAAGTTCATTTCATTATACCGATCAGTATAGCCATGATTAAATAATTTCCTTACACAGTCTCTATGTAAGAGCAAGTGAGGCAACCACGCTCTCTGCGCATGCCTGCATATTTAATATTAAAACAAATGGGCTTGAAATAGCAATACAAACTAAAAAATGAAAAATAAATAATATTTTAACAAAACTAAAGAAATGCCCTTCAATAGCAACACAAACTAAAAAATGATTCAAAAGTAATTTAAGATTGTGTTCAACATCTATAATAAATCCTATGACTTGATGTAACCAATGACTTTCAATAAGTCTGAAATCAGAATAAACCTATTCACAAAAAAATTAGATTTGTTTTTGAAGAGCGTGGGGTGCTAGATATCCTCTGTTATAAATACTTTGTTAGGAAACTGTTCGACAGATTGGAGCCATAATAAAAAAAATAACCTAAAGCATCCCACGCTTCTTTACAACAAAATTGATTTTTTCGTAAATAGATTTATTCTGATTTCAGACTTATTAAAAGTCATTAGTTATAGTCTATCCATTCCCAATTGGAACGGCAATAAAAATAAGAGCACTACGAGGGGTGTTCACAATCACTGCCCGGAAAATGGGAAATGTATATACTACCAGTGCTTTTATGTTCAAAGCGTCCCTGGTACAGTCATTAACATTTCTTGCCTGTGGCCCCTAGTCGCCCAGATAGTTAGTAAACGTGCTATCAAATCTAGTTGAGGAATAAAGGCTCGGCTAGCTGGACTGGCTGAATACTAATTTATGTCCGTTTCACAATATTTAATTCTGCAAAGTATCCATTAAAACATTAGAAAAACTATGGATACATTTGGATCCTTGAAGGTGAAGAAAATTTAACCTAGTCACATTAGAATTGAGTCTGAAAGATAATTAATTCTGCATATTATTCAATCAAACATTAGAAAAACTATGGATACATTTGGATCCTTGAAAGTGAAGAAAATGCAACCTAGGGTAGTTACATTAGAAATAAGTCTGAAACATACGTAATTCTGCATATTATCTATTTAAACATAAGAAAAACTATGGATACATTTGGATCCTTGAAGGTGAAGAAAATTCAACCTAGAATTGTTACATTACATTTTGTTGTGGAATTGGCCGCGGTGGTAGTGCGCCCGACTCACGATCGGAAGATCGTGGGTTCAATTCCCGCCTCGACCAGATATTTTTCTCGAGAGAATTTATCTGGTTGAAGCGGGGATGATTCTGCAACCGTATTAGGAATCACACGTTAAAAGGTAAGTAAATTTTAGTGCCATTCGTCATTTAGTTTGTTCAGAGTTCTCAATTTGTTATTTAAGTAAATTAAGTAAAAGAACAATTTGTTCAGGCCAGTCTCGACTCACCACCAAAGTAGGTTAATGGACTGACACCAATCAGAAAACAACTATTCACCTAGCTAATAACCCGAAGGGCATGGATAAAAGTATCTAGCAAATAATTTGTCTCAAATTTTGTCTTGCAATTAGAACTTCGTGTGCCGTAACGCTGGAAATGTTACATACAACTTACGGTGGATCTACTATATCAAAAACAAGACAATGTGTATGTAGATCATCGTCTGACTCTGAGTGAGATAACCGCTGAAACTTGTACGTCTCACGAAGTAAGGGAAAACCAAACTGTCCTAAATCGACAATTATTTTAAGTAAATGATTTCGATTTACTTTAGTTAAACTATCGAACGTACATTCGCCATTGAACGCTGGAAAATAAGAGATATTGTAGTCTGCTAAAGGATAATACCACCTTGGTACGTCGAAACAAAATGGACAAGGTAGAGAAAAATCTCATAGAAATCATCAGTCCCACAGATAACAAGAGTTTCACTTTTATTTCATGAAATAACTACTAACATATCACAAGGAATCACATATAAATTATCCAAAGTTGATGAGCGGTGAGTAAACTACGTTGGGATCAGCTTGAATGTTTTGGAAATGATAATTCGCTGTATATTCGTAGTTCTGATCTCCTGCCTCGCGGGTTTTTTGATACAACACCCTTTGAAGACGACCATCAGGTTGAAGTAGATAGAATTGTTGATCTCCTGGTAGTCCCGCAACAGCAGTTGCTATAGCGACGTTTGGACTATCTGATTGGTCGTTGAATGGTGTAGTCTGAAGAATAGAAAAAAATAAATTGCTTGATGGAGGAGAACAACAGCATAAAATTAGTTTACTTTTTCTCCGGCCCTCTAATGAAAACATCCTACTTTGAAAATGTCATATTCTACTATCCTGTTACTGGGACTGACAAAAAATCAATCATTGGCAATCTTAAAAATGAAATATCCGTAGATATTCATAGAAAAAAAAAATTATTCCCATAGAGCAGGGGAAATTAGATTTGGTGTGCCAAAAGGTTCTGTGCTAGGCCCTATTACGTTTCTGTCATATGTTAATGATAATATCACCACGATTGATATATCTGGTAGCTTTACTCTATCAAAAAATATTATGGAAGGGAAGAAGCTTCACCAAGTTACATGGAATAATTTTTGAAAGCGAATATAATGTTCAGTGTTACTATTTTCCGGGTTTGAAGGCCGTGAGCTAATATCTCTGATCAAAATCTCACCTCCTCAGGTTCCTGTGGTGTTGTAGTAGGAATTGGTGCTACAGTTGGATGGCTTGGCCTTCGTACGACTGTCTTTGGAGTAGTTGAAGGTGGCAAATATCTATCAGTAACTGAATCTCCTACAAATCCGCTCTGGTCAGAATTTTCATTCGTTGATGTCAAACCGGGTTCTAGTTTGTTGTTATTTCCACTGACACCCTTACTCCAAGACTTCACTTTGACCTGGGTTATATCAAAATTGGGAGCAGCAGGTCTTTGGGGGGAGTATTGCGATGGGAGATTTGCTTGACTAGGTGCTTCAGCATTATTTGGAACAGATTCACGGTTTTCTTTGGTGGTGGGAAAGTTATTCTGGAAACTTTGGCCGGATTCCTTGGGGACTTGATAGGGAGTTACATCGAAATTATTTAGGAAAGTTACCTTACCAGGGTTTTTCTCTTGTGGAGAGTTATAGGTCTGCGGTGGCAGGTATCGATCATTGATATCAGAGTTTTCAGTTGTTGAGGTATATTGGGATTGCTGGAAGCTGTTTCCAAAATTAGTTGCAGCTTTTATAGGTAGATATTGTTGTGACGGTTTCAGTACTTCATTTCTGAAATCGGTAGATGGTCTCACTGGCAAATGCTGAGCAGAATTTTCATTTAGATTCGAGGTTTTGAAACTGGTAGCTTCTCTTACTGGCAAATATTGGATTGCAGGTATGTTGTTCAACTCGTTAATTTTTTGTAGTTGTGTTTCAACTTGACGAGTCCTTTCAAATGTTTCAATGTCTTTAGAATCTGGTATTCCATATTGACTTTGTGGCTCCTCTATTCTATTTGGTGCACCATATGTTATTTGTGGTTGATTAGCAACTAAATTGCTCTGGAACCTGTTGTCAGTAGGTCGTGGCTGCTCTATTCTGTTTGGTGGACCGTAAGTTACCTGCGGTTGTGATTGTTCCACTCTATTAGGTGCACCATATGTTACTTGTGGTTGGTTTGGCACTATGTTGCTCTGGAACCTGTTGTCAGTAGGTCGTGGCTGCTCTATTTTGTTTGGTGGACCGTAAGTTACCTGCGGTTGTGATTGTTCTCTATTAGGTGCACCATATGTTACTTGTGGTTGGTTTGGAACTATGCTGCTCTGGAATCTGTTGTCAGTAGGTCGTGGCTGCTCTATTCTGTTTGGTGGACCGTAGGTTACCTGCGGTTGTGATTGTTCCACTCTATTAGGTGCACCATATGTTACTTGTGGTTGGTTAGCAACTATATTGCTCTGGAACCTGTTGTCAGTAGGTCGTGACTGCTCTATTCTGTTTGGTGGACCATAGATTACCTGTGGTTGGTTGGCAGCTATGTTGTTCTGAAATTTATTGCCTGCAGGATTGGATACTTGCTTATTATTATATGGAGGTCCATACTGTGAACTGGGCAGTTCCTGTTTACTTGGAACGCCATATGTGACTTCAAGCTGGTTATTAACTATTCTTAAATTATTAAGAAAATCTAGTTCGGCTTGACTTTGAGGTCGTTGCCTTTGGGCCAAATTGTGCGGTCTGACTATCACTTTTACTGGATTGACGTCTAGCGGTGGTCCATATTGTGTTTGTGGTTGGCTAGGGGGAGGTATGAAAAATTGTGGACTTGGTCTAAATCCCCTAGCAGGATATGGTGGAGGAACTTCACATAAAACGACGCTGAGAGTCAGGAGGATATTGAGTAGGATCTGAAAGTAATACACATGTGCTCAAATTTGTATTTGAAAGCATGATTGTGATTTTGAAGTACAGTGGTGATTGTAAGCTTGGAACTGTGTTGTGTACTACAATACCCAAATCAGATGGTATGTGAAAAATATTATGACATATTATATGAGCTCTGTGAACTCAGAGAATAAAATTACGTTTTGTATGCTATTGTAAGAATTGAAAAATACTGAATAATATCTCATGAGACTGATAATAGATGACATCACCAATAATAAAACAAGAAATGGAATATTTATATTCAACTGAAATTTATAATTTTAGCAATATGCTGATTCAAAACCTGGTAATGCTGTTTGCTTCTGACATAATGATACATACTAAACATGCAATATTGCATCAAAACGAAAACATTGTTATCAGGTTGTGATTCTTTATATTTTTTCATTTGATGAAATATATACAATCACAACCTGACAACAATGTTTTCGTTTTAATGGAATATTTCTGAGAATGTAGTGCCTACTATTATGGAATTTCAGCATGGACTGGATCACGCATTCTGCCTTTGTGCTCGTCTGTGCTCGACACTTTGAACTTCAAATTTGTAGTAGGCGCACTCTTCAACCTAGGGATTCGTGGTAATATAAATCAATTACTTGTTTCTTTTTTGGGGAATAGATGTTTCCAGGTGAAGCAGAATAATACCATGTATCCCTCAGGGCACCGTTCTTGGTCCACTAATTTTTTTATTATATGTAAATGATCTGGCTCTAATCGAATTTAATGGGTGGTGTAACAAGAACAGACATTGTGAACTAAAACAAAACAGTATACATGCAATTTGCGAATTCATCGAGAAGAGAACATAATCTCAATCCTGGTTTCCAAAATAAACCTTTAGAACTGGCCAGCTCGACAAAATTCTTAGGAATAATGGTTGACTCACTCCTCATTTGGCAAGAACATATAGATTATATATGCAAGAAATTTAATCAATCATACTACCTGATAAAATCTCCTAAGCGCAAATTAGATACAAATTCACTGATATCATTTTATTACGCCAAATTTCACTCGTATGTATGATAACATTCAGGTCTAGGGACTAGCTACTGGATCAGACAGGATTTTTATAAAACAAAAAACGCTGCTGAGATTGATATTTAATTTAGAATTCAGAACTCCATATTACTCAAGTTTTTTCCCGACACCAAATCGTTATTTTTAACACCTCGACACGTGTTTCGATCATCAAGTGATCATCTTCAAAGAGGAAGATCAAAGGTTTTAATCTTCCTCTTTGAAGATTAAAACCTTTAATCTTCCTCTTTGAAGATTAAAACCTTTAATCTTCCTCTTTGAAGATGATCACTTGGTGATCGAAACACGTGTTGAGGTGTTAAAAATAACGATTTGGTGTTGGGAAAAAACAGAAATATTCATTACTATACCAAAGGTTCCAAACAGTGCATCATAAGTAGAGATATATTCCAACAAAATAAAATATTGACAGTTGCAAGTCTGTACGTTTTTAAAACATTAACATTTGTACATGAAAATAAATAACTTCTCCAAACAAAAACAGATATGCATAACTATAACATAAGAAGAAAAGATATGATCATAACACGAAAACGTCAAACGCAAAATATGAAAAATTTCCTAAATTTGCCGGCATTCGAATGTACAATCTACTGCCAAATGATATAAAGACTGTCTCCTCATATCTTCAATAAAAAAAAATTGAAACGTTATTCATCAGAAAAGGATTTTTACACAGTAGACAAATTTACACTTGAAGTAAGCAATGAGTGATCGTATTTCTTTCGACATCAGGACTGGCATGTTTATAACTCAACTACAATTATGACTTATCCCATGTCTACACATTATGTAGCAAAAAGGATCAATAAATTCTATCTATGTATCTATCTATCCATTTTCCTCACAGGAAAAAATTTCCTATATCACGAAAATAACCTTTTTTGTATTTATATTCTAATCGAAAGCTTTACTTAGCTTTCAATGGCACAAACATCAACATGTAGCCTCAGCTACCCAGAACTAGATCCAACTGTTTAACTATCACAAAAAAACATAGTTACGTTTGTTATGTTTCAATTGATGATGTAGCTTTGGCTAGCTGAGGTTATAGATTGAATTTTGTTCGAAAATTAGATAGTACTGACAGCGTGAGCTAGTCTTATTCCAAGATGCATGTACAGTAATGTATAGTTCACATTGAACATAATTATGTAAAGTTTTGTGAACTGAAACTTGATAATATAATAATAATTTGATATATACATGTATTGTGATCACTGTTTTTTCCCAAATAGTTTATTTTGGTTGTGACTTCATTTACAAAAATCTTCGATTTTCTGTAACACCGAATATAGATTGTATAAGTAAATTATTCTGCAAACCAAACATAATTCGTCACCAAAAACATTTTATGAAAATCCACGCTTTGAATCATCTATAATTATGAATATTTCGCAACCAACAGATATTTTATTCTTCAAAAAACAACAAAGTCATGAAAATTCTAGCACCGAGACCAAGAAGTCACAAATATTTTCGTCGTCAACCAGGACCAGAAAAAAAAACTTTCGTCGATTTTAATCGAATCCCGAGCATCCAAGCACACACTTTTTAAGCTGACTTGATTAATTGACTTATGTTATGTTGGCAAACAACCTAATGAAACAGTTTCTAATAGATCCATTTCATGCCACAGGTGCAAATTTCATACGTGAAGTACAAAATTAATTTAAACACTAAATTTATCACTCTGTGTAAAATGTTCTGCATTCAGTACTGATTCTTTATACCAAGTTCATTGGTGAAAATCATTTTGTAAAGACATCAGCCATTCGAAAAACTTGTTTACTGTTTTGTCTCGGATAGCTACTTCATTCCACTGGTATGTAATTTGTTCTTCGTGAATTTTTTCAATACCAGAACTTTTTTCAAAAACGTGATATCACCAACAATTGCTGGATAACATCACATAGCTTAACAAAACGTACCTCAGAAATAGTGTAATCACAGTTGTAGAAAAAAAAGTTAAATTCTACCTATTGATAATATCAATTTCCCTCCACAGCCCCAGTAATCCATTGATGTGGCAGTTGAAAGATCAATTAATCAACTGACCTGGCTCACAGAAAAAAATCAAAACACTTCTGAATTTGAGAACGACATTGTTAGTACTATTATTGCTGTGGAAAAACACACCGAACCCGAAGAAACCAACTATTGAAAGTAAAATCACTCTTACCTTCATATTGCAGACCTCGAAACGACTAAAGCATGAGTAAATTCTTTTGGAATTTATATAATCTTTGGAATATAATTTGTATTCCAAAGAAGATCAAGGAATACGTGAGGCGGTCTCTTTCAGCATTGTATATTTATTGTGTTGTTATCAATAGGTTTTGTTTTTGACCTAGATTTTGGAATGAAATCATCATTTCAGGGTACATGTTTCTCCATCGATGTGTTAACATTTTGGAACATGAATTCATATGCATTGAAGACGGATGCATAAAAGCTATGCAAGCAGGGATAGTTCCTAGTCCGAGGCAAAGAAATTGTCCACTATTCTCTCTAATCTGTTGTCAGGGATGAGAGGAGACTGATTTTCCTCCATGGAATGGGAAGGGGTCCGCTTCTTTTGGCTGTTAGGTTAAGTCTAAAGTGAGTGGGTCTATTCGACCCTCCACCGGAACCCGCAAGGGTTCATTGTGACTCACACTTATTCACACTGGGCCAAATAAACCTAGCTTCTTAACGAAGCCGATTAGTTTGTATGGTGAGTGGTCTTTCAGGTCAGATGGTAAGAGTGCGGCTCTGCCGAACTCTAAAAAACCTGATTCGGTCCCCAGCGGAGCAGGCACAAAGTATGCGCTCTGCTGTTTGATCATTTTCCAAACAGAGGCGACACACACTGTCTTCTGACAGTCCCAGTCTGCATATGATGATTCAAATGACAGTGACCTGTAAGAAGGCCTGTTAAACTTCATAGTTCATCCCTACTGTAGTCCAACAAATGTTTGGTATCAAGCTTCGAAGGGTGAATAAACGCCTTGGAGTGAGCCAATCCTGGAAGATTCTGCCAGAAGTCCATAACTTTTCTTGCTATCCAGGGGTTCAATGTTCGTTTGGCAGAGCCTAAAGCGATGCCAATGACAGGTTCGATGGAGCTGCTTGCAGTACCCTCCTTTGCAAGGGAGTCAGCAGCTTGGCCAGAATAGCCAGGAATCCAGACCAGAGGCAATCTGTTGAGTCTTTCCATCGAGGAGAGTCGTTTTTAGCAATTTGCTACCAATGTAGACGTTGCTCGGTAGGAGCCAAGAGCTACCAATGCACCTTGATTGTCCGAGAATATTTTTGGCTGTTACTTGAAGCTAAAAAGTAGCAGTGTTGGATAAATAGTGTTTTAGTACAAAAAGCTACTTCTTCTTCCAGAAACTTATTTCAAACAACAATGTGAGTACAAAATAGGTTAGTCTATAAGGTTGTTCCAAAAGTTTTGTACGTTTCAAAGTCATGTGTTTTTGTTGCTCCATATCTCAATAAATATTTATTCTGCTGTGTCGTACATACATTGATGCTGTTAATTGTTTCGAAATTAATCTTTTTTCTCTTTAATCTTATTACTATATGATGTAGGACAATTTTCAGCCAATTTTTCTCTACGAATTCAAATTGAACTATAGCACTGCCGAAACAGTCCTAAAAATCAACCAGGTATTTGGCAATGAACGCACTGTTCGACATTGGTTCAGTTAGCCACGAAGATGAGTCCAGAAGTGGTAGATCTACAGGATTTGAGGACAAGGATTTGAGGACCTTGATGAAGACGGTCTGTTTTGAGGTCTGTTCTTCTTTTTTGGTCCAGATCGTTACGTGTGATGCAAAGTTGATCATCTACGACAACAGGAGACATTTAGGACAATAGTTGGACACGATGAGCCATCCAGGTACTCCCAAAAGGCGAACAAAAAGAATGGTTACTGTATAGTAGTCAGCGGCTAGTGTCATGGTTAGGTTAAGTTGGGTCCAAAGTGAGAGGGTCTATTCGACCCTCCACCGCAACCCCCAAGGGTTTGTTGTCGCCTATTCACACTCGACCAAATAAACACAGCTTCTTAATGGAGCCGATTAGTTTGTATGGTGAGTGGTTTTTCAGGTCAGATGGTAAGAGAACGGCTCTGCCGAAATCTAAAAACCTGATTCGGTCCCCAGCGGGGCAGGCACAAAGTATATGCTCTGCTGTTCCATCGTTAATGAGGTCGTCGGATAGTCAAGGTGCCAGATTCCCACCTTGATACCCGCGGTAAACTTCCCATATGACGGTGTTTGCACGTCAGCTATACCTGATGATGCCTTAGATTCAACCGTGAAGGTCTTTTTCGCCTCTGGTTTTGGTGAATAATCACTTGAGCGCTAAGGTTTGCTAACCTGCTTATGGTGGGTTTGTTCCTCCACCTGAGGCAGATTCTGCGTACGCCGTTCGAGAATTTGGTGCAAAGCGGTTTCTTAAGCTATCCCGCTTTTGAGGAGACGACTCAGATGTTTCCTGGCTGAACCACCAAATTTTTGTTTAGGTTCAGTTATTGGATCAGTCGTTGGAGAGTTGAGAATCTCTCGCTTTTGATCTGAATTTACAGGGAGGTCAGTTGGAGTCGTGAGCTCGACATCCATCTCCTCTGTAGACTCAGCGTCAGAAAGAATTTTCAAGTTCACTGTGTCCTTAAAATTTCCACGAGTAGCTAGGGAAAGAAGGTCAATCACGGCAGAGCGGCGCAATACCGTGACAAGGCGATGCTACGACAAGAGCGCAGGGCGCCTGGTATCTCGAAGGTTCCGTAGGGACAGCTGATAGGATTGGTGTTATTCATCCTCTCGGCACGGATACACACACCTAAAGGTGCGTATTCACCAAAAAAGCGAGCACGAGCGAACAAGAGCGAACAAGAGTGAACAAGCATTCTGCATCAATAATCAATAATGAGCGAACACGAGCAAACATACACGAATGTTCGCTCATACTCGCTCGTGCTGGTTTTTTTAGCGAATACGCACCTTTAGACATATTTACTGCGTACGCACTGCTCGATGGATCAACTACGACTACGAACTTGAAGATATTCGCTCTGGTGTGGACGAGACATCAATATGTCGAGCAAACACGAGCGAACATGAGCGAACACGATCAAACATACACGAATGCTCGCTCATGCTCGCTCGTGCTCTTTTTTTTGGTGAATATGCACCTTTAGGATCAAGCCTTCGTTGGGATGCCATTCAGTTAGAGAATAACAAAACCTCAAGTGATTCTGTCATTGCCATATCCAGCGGGGGTACGTGGAAGCAGGCATCCGATGGCCGGTTTGCTTAACCCCCACTACCCAAGCTGATGCACTCGCCAAAAACAGCATGCACAGTGGTTCAGGAAGTGAAAGATTAACAAGGACAGTCAACCCGTCGGTTGGAATGATACACTATAACTTTCTGCTATAGGGTCCCATTGTAGTCCTGTTGATAGCAAATTGCCAAAAACAATTATCCTCGATAGGAAGATTTAACAGATGTCTCTGCTGGATTCTTTGCCTTACTGATCTGGAAGGCAATGAAGCTGCTGACTTCCTTACAAAGGAAGGTGCAAAAAGTGTCATTGACTTCTGGCAGAATCTTCCAGGATTGACTCACTCCAAGACGATTAATGCTCATGCAATATAAATCCAATACGCTCTTGTGATATATTTACATCGATTGCGTTTCACATTCCCTACTTATTGAAAAACTAAGTTATTATGGCATAAGGGGCACTACTCTGGAACTCCTTCGTTCATATCCTACAAATAGATTTCAGTGTGTTGAGCTAAACAATATAAAATCTGATTTCAAAAAAATCGAGCATGGCGTCCCTCAAGGTTCAATATTGGGACCTTTCTTATTTATTGTGTATATAAATGACTTATGCCACGCCATGGCACCTACTAAATGTTTTCTATTCGCTGACGACACAACAATTATTTGCTGAAGCAAGTCTTACACTAACTTGAAAGACTCCGTCATCACAGTACAAAAATCAGCTGAGCTTTCATCGGTGTCTCTATGACCTCGTTTTGAGTCAGCAAACCAACGTTTAATTCTTATTTCTGATAGGACAGAGTCCTTATAAAACTTTTAAAGCCATTGCTTTTCTTGAACGGTATTTTTCCCATCAAGAAACAGTGTAAAATTAAAACGCGAATTTTTTCAATCCACTGTTTTGAAAATAACAAAAGTATCACCCTTAGCCCAATAAGTCACAAACTTATGAGTAGAATATCTTAAAATTTCAACTGCTTTCTTTTGGAGGTTAGTACTAGCTACAATACCACTAGCGCCATCTATATAATAGGCTCAAGACTTTTCAGCCCATGTAAGAGTAGTACTCAGCTTCGTGCAAAATGAAAAATATTTATATTTCAGTTATTTAAACTGAAAATATGAATGGAGCTGAATAATTTTTATATCACCTAAGAAAAGTATGGTAGATTTAGTGCACATAAATTTTTTATGGTGATTTGATGAATTTTCAAATATCTACACACTTGAACTTCGAATAAGCTAATGCGGTTAATGACTGGGATTCTCAAAGTGAAGAGTTATGAAAATATGAAAAATGTTTCCTAAGACATTAATTTAGTTGTTAGTTTCCATCAACATCAGCGTCGGCTTATTCTAGAAAAGCTTTTTGGAAAGAAAATCTCGTTAGAAGTATTCAATATTTCAGTAAGCTGTCCTGGAGAATAACGGGGAGAGCATTTTGTTTTCATGTTTCCTTTGTTGGATAAAGAAGGTCGAACAAAGAAATCGAAAAAGGACTTTCCCTTGGTTGTTACGATTTGAAATATCCGCTTATTTTCAGAAAGAGCAGAAACTGATCGAAGAACCAACCTGGGATGCAAAAACTCGTTTTCTTGCAATCACTTGGGAAAATTATGGTTTCTCGAAATTTACCTGACTAGAAAATGTGTCGTTACAAAATTGTTTCGGAATTGACAGATCGTATTGATGAGGTAGCAGTAGGTAGGTAGGAATCCGTAAAAATTTGTATTGATAAAACTCCAAATGTAGGGTGTCTCCAGCGGATCCAATAAATTCAAGATATCGCCAGAATATTTAGTGACATGACTATCGTCAAACTTAAACCAGTCCGTTTTGTCATTGACCAAAGCGTAATAATGACCAGATTCAACAGCAGAACCCCAGTGAAGAATGACCGCATGAAGATTATNTTTCTAGGCAAAAATACGAATCGAATGACACCTTGGTCGTAATTTTTGGACAGGGCTGAAAAATTTTACAAAAAAAAGTACTTGTGAACTAGACTACTTCCGTCAGAGGTTGAGTCATGTTTGAAGATCATCAGTGTTATTATTAGATTGACTGGTGTCTCAGCTATACTTGTTGTCTTATAATAGTCAGTTATAAGTTTGGCATATGTTTGACAATACAGTTGATCATCACCCGTTAAAAATTCTATTTTCAGATGATTTAACAATAAGCTTTGCCCGGAGTCGTTATCAGTCATATTAGGAAACTTTCAATAAAAACTTCATCAATAATAATCTAAAATGTATATCAACTATCGAACTGATCCGTATGTATGCATCGAAACTGACAAAAAACAAATTTAAAGACTGAGAATGAAAGCATGCAGCTCAAATTACCATTTGCATTAACATTGCCCTTAACAAATTCAATATTTTTTCAAGGACAAAGCACAAGCACTACAGGAAAATGCTTAAGGTGCTCTTAGAGCGGTGCCTGTGCGAAATTAGCGATTCACATTGGATTGGAATCGCTGGAGATCAAATCCATTTGAAAAAATGTTCCCAGGAAGTTTATTCCACATGAATGCAGTTCTCCAAATGAAAGAGTTCTTAAACAGTGATGTTCGAGGTGTGCTGAGTTGAACCTCGAAACGATGAGCAGCCACAGACCGTTGAGTGTTTCTGATATGATAGATAGATAGATAGACATTTCTTGATCATACACCAATTTACATAGGATTGATAAGTCAAAACAGAAGAATGTTGAAATAATAAAACAATAAAACACTTTGAAAATATTTTCAAACCAAGCAACACTGAAAGTAGGTAGTACTCTGTTCATTGTCAGTCCGAAATGAATTCAGAAATACTATAAAATGCCCTAGATAACAGATAATATTTCAATTTTGTTTTGAATCTGAACAGGTTTGGCTGATTCTTCAAGTCATTATGTAGCATGTTGAAAAAGTTTGCCGCAGCATATTGTGGGGATTTTTTATAGGTCGAGTAGTTGGCAATTTCCAATCTGAATTGGTTTCTTTGACGGGTGTCCACCACTACTCAAGGTGGACATCCGCATTTTGAATAAAATGTTTTTTATGAATGTAGGCAAATTTTAATAATTTATACAAATAGATACTTGTGAATGTCGAAATTCTCTTTTCTTTGGAAACATCTCTGCAAGATTCTCAAAAACTCAGGTGGAATATCAATCGTATGATTCTTTTCTGTGCTATGAAGACTCTGCTGCTACCAGTAGCGAGTAAACTATAATATTATGACTAATGAAGGAATATACCAATGCATAATAAACGCTCATGAGACCTTCTTCATTTGAACAGCTATTCGTTCCCTTGAGGTTATGCAGAAGAGATTTATCAGATGTATTCTACGGAAAGGTTACGACTACCCTAGCGATCTACTTAATTAATATCTGGAATAGTTGATCCCAGACAGCTGTTTTTCATCAATATTACTGCTGTACAGCACAAAAACAAAAAAGAAATAACTACTTATCACCATAAATATGCTACACGTCGATATAATAGTATCGTCATACCATTAATGCTCAAATCAGTTGGGCGGAAATCCTTCCGGTATTTAGGACCAAAACTCTACAGTTTTCTTCCTGAAAATTTAAGATGCGATACAAATCTCAAAAAATTTATGACAAAGATTGAATTATTTGTCAAGAATATACCACTAGCAGAAATACATAGACAAATATAAATTCAAATACTTACTTCCACGATTGTGGATATATATTGTGTATTGATTTGTTTGTAGCTATTTTGAATTTATATCTTAGTACTTAATTCAAAGCATGAATCTCATTCAATGTCAGATTCAGTATTCTCATTCCTTACACACAGGCAGATCATTTTGCCTCATAAGATGTATTTAATTTGTTCACTGTTCATTTCTATATGAACATGTATATTTACTGTAAACAATCTTAATAAAGTGAATAAATACATATTATTATTATTATTATTGTAGCGTTCCTTGGGGTACTCCACATGTAATGGATTTTTTCCGACTCGTTTTCCCTTTGAATTTCAATATTTGCCCTCGGTCTGTTAGATAATTCTTTAATAATTTATTTATATGATGAACCTCTTATACCTATGTCCCCAAGTTTTCGTAGAAGAATGGAATGTTCAACGGTATCGAAAGCCTTTGTGAGATCTATATATACTGCTATTGATGGAGTACCTTTATCTTATGCATTGTATATGTCAGCAGTTGAGACCTGAATTGCGTCCTGGGTAGATTTTTCCTCCCTAAACCCGTATTGTATTGTTGAAAGTAATCCATATTTGTTAATGAATTTGCTCAATCTAGTTTTCAAAATTTTTTCTAGTATTTTGGCGAGGTTTGAAATTAAGGAAATAGGTCTATAGTTACTCATATCAGTTTTATCTCCGCAAATAGTTTAAAACTGAAAAGTTGGAAAAAATCAAAATTTGGAATGAATATTCATCGGGATATGGAGCTACAAAATCACATAACATCGAAACGGACAAGACTTTTGAAACAACCTCATACTGATGCGAGTTTCTCAGATGAAGACCACTAACATCATCCCCACCCTGTATATAATGAAAATTCTATGAACGTGGTTCAGAAAACATGTTACCCCGTTTGATGAATAATTCAAAAATTCATTTTGATTCTTTCATTTTTCAGAACTCCCTTCTTATCCTGAAATAATAGAAATAATCGCCCGAATAATTCACCGGATTATTCCAGGTATTGCTTACCCTGTGAAAATTGCTAGCATCCACAGTGAAAACAAATTGAAAAACGCAAAACAAACAAAACATCCACGAGAGATTATCCGGCCCGGTGGTTTCGTTTCAAAAATGAAACATTGAGAAACGCAAAAACAACATGACAGATTATTACTTCAAACAAGAATTGAATTAAGAAAACTCGGATGATATTTCTGCAATTCTCCAATTACGTATGATGGATGGAAGAAGAAAAGATAACCTTATTGTTACCAGTAGCGACTTGTAACTCGAACAGACAATGGAATTGCTTCGCGATCGATAGTAGATATGATGGATTAAGGAAAATATGGAGCTCAGTTGATATTTAAAATAATTTCACCAAAAAACTGAACTAATTCGGGTCTCCATCGTGAGACATTCAAAATCTGGTGACAAATTGGTAGAGTATAAAACTAATTTGTATTCAAGAAATTCTCTAAGGAGTTACAGATGATATTCTTCACAAGAGAGGAAACTTTTGAATGAACATCCTGCATTGTCTTTATTAAGTCAGGTATCCGAACCAAAGGCCCCCTACCCT
The DNA here is from genome assembly GCF_000500325.1 of Leptinotarsa decemlineata. Taxonomy (NCBI): domain Eukaryota; kingdom Metazoa; phylum Arthropoda; class Insecta; order Coleoptera; family Chrysomelidae; genus Leptinotarsa; species Leptinotarsa decemlineata. The sequence goes on along the minus strand of NW_019291554.1, from coordinate 43,095 downwards.
TTCAGCTAATTGTTCTTTAGTCGAGTTCATGTTTTTCTTATGTTAGGGTGATAGGGACAAGTCTCTATCACCTTCTTGTAGCTTGTAGCAAACTGTCAGAAGTCGCAGCGTCTTCTGTTGTCCTTTTTTTGTCGTTAAGACATGTTCTTTTTTATTTATTTCCGGCGAGCATAGCTTGTAAAACCGGAAACTTCGTGAGAATTTCCTGCAGCTGNCTCTGGCTCAGTATTTATCCGTCGATAACAATGGACAAATCCCTTAAAACAGGGTGATACCTACCTGCTCTTTATGAAACGACACAATTTTGCAATGCGGACTAGGGAAGTGACAGAATTTATTGACGGATCACCCTGTAGCGCTTTTTAATATTTAATGATATTTTATTACTCTACACTCTTTTGAAATAGACTATAGTCTAGTTCATGTTTTTCTTATGTTAGAGTGATAGGGACAAGTCTCTATCAACTTCTTGTAGCTTGTAGCAAACTGTCAGAAGTCGCAGCGTCTTCTGTTGTCCTTTTCTTGTCGTTAAGACATGTTCTTTTTTTATATATATATTTCCGGCGAGCATGGCTTGTAGAACCGGAAATTTCGTGCCCTAAGGCCGCAGTTGCCCTAAGGCCGTTGGGAGACCTTCGGGAGAGTTGCAGGAATTTTCTCTAGTTGATACGCCTCTCGCGTATGAGGTTCCGCTTCTGACTCTATTTCGGTTGACTGTCCTCGGGTTTGGGGGCTGTCTTTCGTCTGTAGGCCCATCTGAGGCCTTTTTCTTATTTTCGGGGCGTTCTGGGCACCCGTGAAAACTAGCCGGATGTTCTCCATTACAGTTGAAGCACCGCATCAGGGAGTTTTTGGGTCTTTTGCACTCATTTGTCAAGTGCCGTCCGGCGCACTTTACACAGGCCGGGACTGCTTTACAGTTCCGCTGTGTGTGCCTGAACTTTTGGCACCTGTAGCATTGTCCTGCTCTATTACGTGGCCTTTGTGTTTCTGCGGTAACGCGGACTTTTTGTATTTCCTTAATATCGTATATGTTAGCCTGGTTTCTGGGGACCAGTACTAGTACGAAGGGGATGGGCTTTTTGTTTGCTTTACTCATACGAGCGATGGAAATGATTTCAAATCCTTTCCCTTGCAGTTCTTTTTTGATATCATCTATTTCCAGGGCTTCTGGGACTCCCCGGAAAACAACTCTTAACGGTTTCTCGGCTTGTACCGAATATGTGTGGTAAGGTATCTTTTCTTTGTCGAGGGATTTTGTTACCTTCCTGTAATCCTCTATGGAATTAAAGTGAACCTTTATCCCGTCATTTGTGTTCACCGCCCGAGATATGTTGATATTCTGCCCGGCGGTTATTGTATTGAAATTTTTCCATTTGTCCTTCGCTCGTATGGTAATTGGCGGTGGTTTTTCATTTTTTGTTTTTGTTTCCCCCTGGTTTGTTACCGGGGCTTCTTCGACCTTTTGTTCTACATCCAAATCCATCTGTTCGGGTGTGTTTTCAATGTTTGTTGGGGGATTATCCTTTTGGGCTACCTGTATTGTCTTCGGATTAGACACTTCCGGCTTATCCTGTACCTGTGACGTACTGGTCGTGACGTCATCGGAATTTCCAGGATTTGTTCGGTCGCTTTTTGTCTTTTTCTTCTTCGGCTGCTGAGTTTGTACCTTTTCAGTAGCCGGGATTTTTGTTTTTTCAACGCGGGGCTCAGGTGTGGCCGCTCGTTTTTGTGGCATGTTTTCACCTTGGATTTCTTCTTCTTTCGAAGGGAGGTCGTCGAAATCTGGATCGTATCTTTCCTCTTCGTAGCTTGGCAGGGCTTCGAAGAGTTGGTAATATTTGGGTTTGCGGTTTAGTATGTTTTGTTCCATTATCTTTTCAAAATATTTGTATGACTTTGCCAGCTCTATACTGGAAACGTCATACCGATCTAGTATTGCCGCCATCAACGCGAGAACCGTGTGTCTGGAATAGTTCCTACGGAAGTGGTGAATTCTATTTAATAGTTCTTCCATTGCTTATCGTCCTAAAATACTTTTTAGGCGATAGCGTATCTAAATGCTGAAAATTGTCACTGCTCTATAACTTTGATGTTTACTCATCAACTTCTCACTCGCAACTCACTCTTTGAATGAACATGAAAAACCGACGTGTTCAAGTATTTTAGTCAATCAGTTTAATACATTTTCTCTCATAGAAAGATCAAGAGGCAATTTAAATGTTGCATCGAATTTCCTCTAGATGGAATAGATATGAACAATTATGCAGCAGACAATGTGACTCCTTGTCGTTATAATCTATATGCACTTTTGGGCCTACTTACAGCGGACATTATACAGCATTCTGCAGACATCCCTATACTGGCACGTGGCACAAATACAATGATTCACACGTGTCACCAATTTCACCAAAATGGCTTGTGAGTGGAGATGCATACATCCTCTTTTATAAAAAGAAGGAAACGAGTTTGCACTTTTGAGCGTTTTGAAAAGTTAGTTTTGAACTGTTGATTTTAAGGTTATAATGAATTAAATCCAATTGTTTTATGATGAATAGAATATGGTGTATTGTTATTTTTTGATAAATCGATGGATGTAGCCGTTACTACGTGGTAGGAAACCGTAATGCTTTCATTTGTACTAACGTCACTGCAGTTTCGTCCTACAAGGAAATTTTCAAACTTATACATTAAACTTACAATGATTGATCACAGCTCTTATACAGTGCGAGTCTCTAACATGGAACAAATTCACTAAATCAAAGGTGTTACTTTCGGAAATATGCTCGGACACGTCGATTAGTATTTTAAATTGCCTTTATTCGAATGCAAAAAAAATTATACAGTGTCTCAAATATGAGGTATGACGTCATCGATAATGTTTTTAAATGACAACCCTGTTTTTTTTAATGACTTTTATTAAAGGGTTCAACAAGTTGCACATGCCTGCCAAATTTAAATTTTTTATTCCTTGTTCTTTAAAATATATTTAACAAATATTATCTTCAAGTAACCCCATGAGAAAAAGTCTTCAATAAAAGTCATTAAAAATACAGGGTTGTCATTTGAAAAAATTATCGATGAAGTCATATCTTATATTTGAGACACACTGTATAATATTTTTTTGTATGAAAATAAGGGCACTTTGAAATACTAATCGACGTTTCTGAGCATATTTCCGGAAGGAAGGAAGGGTTGCAAACTGAATTATTTGGAATCGTTGGAAATTCACAAGCATAAACATTGCGGGTGCAACCTGTTAAATGATCAAATCGATTTAGTTTATTCACCGGTTTTCAAATTAGCATATCCACATTGTCACCAGTAAACAAAATGCAGGTACTCAATCAAACTAAGTATCTCTATTATTACCTACAGTGGTGTTATACAGTGCGAGTCTCTAACATGGAACAAATTCACTAAATCAAAGGATTTGATCATTTAACAGGTTGCACCCGCAATGTTTATGCTTGTGAATTTCCAAGGATTTCAAATAATTGAGTTTGCAACCCTTCCATTCATAGTGCAAAATTTCCGTATCTTTTAGATTCGGGATCTTGTGGTTGCATGCCAAGAAATGGTTTGAGAACGTCGAATCCTAAATACCTAGTCTGAAGGACCTTTTATTTTCAGCATACCGTTTTTGCAAATTTTGACTACATTATCCCACATACACTGTTACACTCCGGACACTCATGCTTATAAACTCCAGATTTCTCCAACTTATCCACTTTATCTTTGGCATTGTTGTTGTTGTTGTTGATGGAGATTATGACAGAGATATTCTGTAATTAAATTCAAAAATATAGTTACTGCAACTTTCACTCTGAAACAAATAGATAAAATCAGAGCCCAAAGACATTACTATACATTATTTCACAAAGCTTCGTTTTGTGAATGCTTTCATTATATTCAGTCTGGGAATTGAAAAAAAACTAATTAATACAGTATATTGTATGATTTTCACTATGAAGAGTTTTACAAAAACCGAAATTGCAACCGGTTTTTTCAAAACCCTTTATAGTAAAAATCATACAATAAACCGTATTGTATTGGCGAATTCTATGCAATTTTCGGAAATTTCAACATAAACCTAGAGGTTTCCAAACTTCTTTTTCAAACTCTGAGTATGGATTTTTAAAGTCCGGAATTTTGACCTGTACTCGAAGTTTCCACTTTTTGGTGATTTCGAATTAACGTCGATTTTTCAATTTTGATCTTGACATTTCCACTTCAATCCCTGAATTTTCATCTTGGACTCCAAAATTCAGCTTCAGAACCAGTTTTTCCACTTTAATTTCGAATAATTTCACAATCGAAATTTGAACTTCATTCCTTAAATTTTGACTTCAATTTCGAAGTTACAATTTCAAACTTGAGATTTCGCTAGTAATCTGGAAATGTCAATTTTTAGTTCGTGATTTTGACTTCAACCTCGATATATTTCTATCATATCCAGAAAACGCCTGTTCGAAAATAAGGCACCCACAGTCAACTCACATCTGAAAAACAATCACGTCGAGACCATTCAAACAAGGTGTTAAACTATTTAAACGATATATTGCAACAAACTCGCCATTATATATTCTAATACCATTTTTATTGTGTGTTAGGCATGTTACTGTGAAATAATATAATTCTTTGGATTGATCGCCGTATAGATTGGAAGATGGAAAGTTGAATTCCGTTCATTGATCTCCAAGGTCCTTATAGCGGTAGTTTTAAAAAACATTCTTAGCACTATAGCATTTTAGTTCTGTAGGCAGACTACATAAATATACTTGATTTATTTAATTGACAGAGTATTCCATAAATAACTCACCTAAACTTGGAAAATAAACTTCTAATTAGGAAATTGCAACATAATTAATATCATAATGTTAGTATTATTTATTGTAACGTGGGGTTCGTATTGACACTAATCGGGTCAAGGAACACTTTGAATAATTAATTTTGTCATACGCAGTCGCAAATTATTTCGTACAGAGTAGGACAAGTTAGACATTTTCAAAGATGAACTCCTGTTTTCAAACTGAATAGGTGAAAACTGATAGCTGTGTGTTGATCATGTTCAATAAAAAAATAGAAGAAAGAGTCTATTTGAAGGATATATTTATTTTCAGGGATATGAAATTGCAAGGAAATCATTTTTCAATTAATCAACAATAGAATTCTATAGTACACTTTCTCATTGCTGGTATTAAAACCACTGAAACTTATCAAATCAGGTGTATCCGTAACCATGTCGATAGGAACTACTGTCAATAAAATTTGATGTATTGCATAATGCTATGGATAGCAATGCCGGCAGCACAAGGTATTTTTTCATCACAAAAACGAGCAATACGAGCTATAATGAAAACGTCAAACAGACTCTCCTGTAGACCTCTATTTGCAGAGTTGAATATCCTGCCATTAGTCTACTTGTATCTACTGGAGGTGGTATGTTATATCTACAGAACCAGAAATACACTTCCGAGATATAATGATGTACACCCATATCAAACTATAGCTAGCAGCAATATCTGTCCTAGACTTGACAATCTTGATCTGGTGTCAAAGGGACCAATTTCCACGGATATAAAGGCTCACAATAAGTTGCACGTAAATATTAGAAATGAGACCACACTATCCAGATTCCGAAGCTCCATAAAAAATATTTACAAATTAATTTGTTTTACGACCCCACTGAGTATTTCAATATGAAATAATAATGAATTAGTATATGTTTTTTTTTATATTTGCAATTGTGCTATTGATTGTAAAACTATATGTTTTTTTTTCAGGATAAGAACTTCTTTATTGTTCATTGTGATTGACATGTTCTATACCCAATAGGGACTCTGAATGAAATATATGATTGATTGATTGATTAATGGAAGATTCTAGTAATTATCCTTGAACAAAGATTCTGCGTCACCTCATATAATATTTTCATTATTTATTTATTTATTCATTTGTATCACAAATAGACCAAAAGTCTAAGTACATAGATAATGAATATAAAATAATCTTTATATTTCAATAATTATGATCATGAAAGTCGATGGTGTAACTACTCAAAAACTTTGGTTGAATAGCAATGAATTATATGTGTACTCTTTTATTGAATATGGTTGTGCAATAAAAACGGTAATAAAAATAATATATGTAAACTAGCTAATGGATAGAACATCATATTCACGAACAGATGAAAATACTAATTATAATAAATTTGTATACCGTATCAAACAGATGTATTCAAGAAATAATCGAATGTTGCTTTACGATATCCTCCCAGAGGTAGAGTCAATCTAAATCTACAAGCACACTACATGTATTGGACATTGTCACGAAAGGGGATCTGTTCGTTGCAACCACCAACGGAATATTGAATGGATAAATTCTCCGCATTCTACATTGAATTGGGACATTGAATCTCAGTAATATTAGGATTCCTGGTGCATTCATCTTGCTGTTCATTACATTATACATAAAATATATCATGGTGAGGGATCTCATAGTTTCTAAAGAAAGAACTTTGAAGTCATGTCTAAGTTTATTGGATCTGATAACTTCATAGTCAGCCCTAATACGGTATTGTTTGTAATATAAATACCTGAGCAATTCATTGTGGACCGATATTCACCTGACCATATTATTTTTGCAAATTCCAATTTAGGTTTCACAAGTGAATAGAATAATGATTTTATAGTGCTGTTATTCGTAAAGTCCCAAGTTTGTCTAATAATGAATCCTTACATTCGATTTGACGATTTAACAATATTTTGAATATGTTTGGCAAATGATAAGGTACTATTGTAATTTATCCCAAGATCTCTAACCTCAGAACATCTGTGGAGGACTTCCCCATCCATCATACAGGGTGTTAATTAAGTATGTACCATAAATTTAACAGACGATTCGTCAGGTGACTTTAAAACAAAATATTCATATAAACATGGGTCCGCAAATTCTCCGTTCTCAAGATACAGGGCGTTAAAATAAAAAAAGTTATTCGTTAATATCTTAAATATCCTTCACTTAATATTGTTGTCATTTGGCAATGGTATTTATAACATTGAGGAGCTAATTTAGCTCGAACGTGTTTCAATTTATTAAGTCCAGTAGCGTCTCGAGCGGGATTTGAACGAATATTTTTTACTTAAAAATGTACGCCACTGACTTACTTGATTTTGTTGTCATTTGGCAATGGTATTTATAACATTGAGGAGCTAATTTAGCTCGAACGTGTTTCAATTTATTAAGTCCAGTAGCGTCTCGAGCGGGTTTTGAACGAATATTTTTTACTTAAAAATGTACGCCACTGACTTTTGTGCAATTTTTATCATTTCTTTGGACTGAGCAATTATAAATACAACTTTTTTGTCTCTTGATTTTTTTTCGTATCTTGCTTAGTTTTTAAGAAAAAAAAAGTCGACCTAATTGCATATCCCTGGACCTCACAAGGAATAATATGGGGAATTAAATGTTTCTTTTGGAAATTATCATTTTTACAATTTTTCATTACTAATTATGTAACAATAACAACAAATATTAAATAGCATTTACATCTAGACTAACGAGTTGCACTAAATTAAGTGTCCGAAATGGCATCCTTTGGCTTCAATACAACCGTCTAGCCGCCGCTTCATTGAATTTCGCACTCTTCTGAAAATACCTGGCGTATTCTTTATTATGTCACATGAATTAATGATTTTATTCCGTAAACCCTCTTCACTTTGAATAGCAGTTTTGTATACCATAGATTTAAGGTGTCCCTGGAGAAAATAATCTAAGGGGTTTATTTCGGGCAAGCGAGATGGCCATGGGTATGTGCCTGCTCTCCCAATCCAGCGATTATGGTAATTTTTCATCCAAAAATGGCCGTGCCACTACACTAAAATGTGGTGGAGCACCATCGTGCATGTATCACATACGTAATCTTTCCAAGACTGGAATTTCTGTCCAGGTAAAACGAATTCTAAAAGCCTTCGGTATTCTTCTCCATTGAGTCTAGGTGGAAGGAAGTGAGGCCCAATGAGATGGTCACCGACCATCATCACGAATAACTTGTCTTTCATTTTTATTTTAACACCCTGTATCTTGAGCCCGAAAGATTTGCGGACCCATGTTTATATGAACATTTCGTTCTAAAATTACCTAAAGAATCGTCTGTTGAATTTATGGTACATATTTAATTAACACCCTGTATAATCAAAAACAACAGGATCCTTCAAACGAGTTATTGTGATGATGATACATTTGTTAATATTGAATTTCAATTTGTGATGCTCCATTCATAAATACTGTCGATGTCCCTTTGCAAATCAACACAATCTCAAACAGTTTATACATTCACTGAACCTCGGATTGGAATATAATTAATGGGTTCTATGGATCTTAGCGGTAATTCACCCCTTTTCCTTCCTTTAGATACGCCATTGAATTCCACCACCCGATTACCATCCGACAATCCAATGAGTTGTTGGCCGTTCTCGTTCACTCTCATTTACATTCAGACTATCTACGTCAAAGTGCTGCTAATGGAAACTCTGTCAACCAAATTCCTAAGACATGTTTACTCCTTATAGAATTACATTATCGTATGAAAGCTATGAATATGTAAAATCATGAACAGACGTTGTTTACCACGTGTGGAGTTTGGAAGTTTCTAAATAGAAATACTTGAGATGGGGGGAACGATCACGAGAGGTGTAGTGTTTCGTTTTCCCAAATTGTTATCCTAGCAAAGTTTTTAGTTGTTTCATAAATTGCATTGCACATCCTTACGCTTGTGGGTTTGAAAGGCGAACTTAAATTTTCTCAAAAATTATTAATTGTCCAGTCATTTTAGGTCGATTTAGGCCTGTATTTCGGAAAGTTGACATACCCAGCTGTGAATTTGTATAAACTTTGTATTTTGGCATCATAAAAGTATTCTCAAAATTCACATATGATTCGACGGCCGCAACTTAAAAAAATGGGGGTCAAAAGTCAAAAAAAACGACTTTTTGCACGTTTTTGCCAATATCTCGTTTCCAATGAGTTTTATGCTACTTGTATTTGTTATCAATATTGTAGAGGATTGAATTCTCTACAACTTTTGTTTCAAACATTTTTTCATACGTTGAATCGTTTTTGAGATAGAGGGCAGAACCCATCTGGGTTCTGTTTTTCCATTAACTAGCTGTATCACCCCTACGAACGACAATCCTCAGAAGTCGAAACTTGTGCGAGCTAAGGAGTAACGAGGTCTTACCTTTAAACGTGTGATTCCTAACACGGGTTGGACGATAACAAGTGAAAATCGATAGTTCAGCCTGGGGCTTGAATCACTGATCGACACAGCAGTCAATTCGAGTGAGTGAACAAAGCACCCACGTCGAACCGATTGGCTACCGACCGATATGATACATCGATAATACACTCGATGAAAACTTGGTGGTTCATATTTACTGGCTGAAGGTTATGATACTTTTCGTACAGTCCACATCAGAAATCGTTGAAGAAAAAGTAATGCAGATCTGGTGCAAATGTCAACGAATAATGCAGTCAATTTAACTTTCGACCATAACATTTTTAGCCTTTTGTAGGTAATTCAGACATAAAACATGGAAGGCAAATTATTATACTGTGGGAATTTTTCTGTTCGAATTTTTTTCACCTATCGTGATAGAAATATAAAAAACATATTTATAGTTATATGTCAATAAAATTCTTCGAGGTGAGAAAAAAAATCCTTCGAGCCGGATTTGAACCAGCGACCTATGGATGTCTACTATAACATGTTCCACTACAGTCCACCGCTCTACCAACTGAGCTATCGAAGGTTGTGAAACATATTGCGACAAGTTTTTTTAACCTGAAAAAGTAAATACTTTTTTAAGTAAATACGAGATGAGGATTTGATTCACTAAAATAGAGAATAAACCTTTTTTCATAAAAATGTTTTTGTGTAGGTACTTTGACTTTGAAAAAAGTGAAATGGTAAATGTCATATTTGATAAAAAAAAAATATTGTGATTTCTACAATGTTACATATATCCCAGGGGGGTTTTTTTGGATTTGCAAGAGTTTCTCACATTTTTACATGAAAATATGAACTTATGAACATGAAAATAAAAACTTTATGAATCATTTCAAACCGATACCTACTGTCAAAATATGACCGAGCCTGTCATGTTATCCCGTTCAAAAGAACAACACAAGCACTACAGGAAAATTCTTAAGGCGTTATGAGAGCGGTGTGTGTACAAAACATGTAAGAAGGGAGCCGTTAAATGTATCAGTAGATGTTGCCTTTGCTTGCTTTGTTTTTTTGTCGATTTTTTTCAAAGTGAGCTTTTCCATTTCTCAGTATTGAATCACTATTTTTTGGATATGCCTGTATGACGAATTCCGTACCCTCAACTACGCATTCTAGCACAAAAACAATTTAATTCACACCAATTAGAGTTGAGAAGCTACTTCAATGGTTTTCCAAAATATATGATTAGTACACTGGTATTACTCAAATATTTGGGTTTTAATACCCAAATATTTCTCATTTGGCCTTTTTCACTAGGTAGATTTCAAAAAGTTTTTGTTGATGGTCACTACTCCTCATCTCTTGATACTCTATCTGGAGTGCCATAGGGTTCCATTTTGGGACCATGATTGTTCCTCACTTATGCTACTAACATTATCCCGTACATCAAGTATTGTAAAATACAGCTTATGCTGGTGACAAGTTATAAATGAATTTTAAAATACATGAGTATGCTGAGGCACAAAATATCTTTAACGCTGATCTAGATTTGATCAATTATCTTTCAAGTGAACATCATTCGAAACTTAGTCCTAATAATACAATGCTGGTGCATTTTGGATTGCTGAAGAATCGTAAATTTGCAGAAAACAATTTCCACTCAGAACAAGGTCATATTATCTTGACTCCCGACAAAAAAGCTAAAAACTTAGGCGTCATGCTTGACACTGATCTCAGATTCATGGATCATGTTGAAAATTTAATGAAAAAACCGTCATTGAAACCGTTATACTGCAATTGTTTTATTTTGAGCCAATCTTTAATAAAAAATGCTTTGTGATAATAGTTTTGTGCTGGGCTACTATCAACTACTGTGACGTCATTCATGGGCCATACAAAAAGTTCAAAACTTTTGTGGCTGTCTAATTTATGGAATTCGTAAGTATGATTCGACTTCTGAAGCTTCTTAAAACTTCAGCTAGATCAATATGAAAAACCGCATGATTCATCATCTGGGTTGTTTTGTTTATAAATTTATTACTCATTTCCACACTCCTCTTTGAATGAATTCTGCGAGAAGATATCCACCCAATGAATATTAGAAATAAAAACAAAGTAACTCTGTCGCGACATCGCACTGCACAGTTTCAGAGATCATTTCTTTTCGTTGCTGTTGTTAAACTCTACAATTCATTGCCTGACCAATTGAAGAGATTCAATATCAAGAAATTCAAATACAATTATCAAAACTATATCTGTGATAGTCAGTAATGTCAATTTTTTCTTATTGGACGAATCAATAATAAATAAGCAACTGACAAATTTTATTCATCAACTCTTTAGGTTAGGGGATAATCATCAATTGAAATTTTTATTCATTTTTCGCTTGTTGTGGACCATCACCGTTTCCCCTTCACCATGAGGAGAAAATTGGACGAACTAACGCCACTTTTCTCAATTGTGAGATCATTCCATTCGAAATGGAGGTGAAATATCTTGGCATTGTCCTTGAAGAAAACTCAACTGGAACGCTCACTTGAAATGTGCCAGACTGTTCCTATGGACATGTTGGAGGATTTGTGGTAAAACTTGGGGTCTAGGTCCCAAACAAATCCATTGGATTCATGTGATGATTGTCAGACCAATGATCACTTATGGTGCAATTGCTTGGAGACCGAATGCTTTACAGAAAACAGCCCAAGCGAAGCTCTCTGAATTACAGAGACAGACTTATCTGGCTATTAGTGGTGCCATCAGTACCACACCGTCAGCGGCATGGAGATCCTTCTAGATCTAACTCCTCTCCGCATTTTTCTGGAGAGACTAGATGGACTACATGTAGACTTGTGCACATTGCCAATTACACAAATCAATTCAATGCGGAGTGTAACAATGCGGAGTGTTGGTTGACACTGGAAGTCACAGCATTCTGGAAATGACCTCTGATTTCATGCTTCCAACTGTCAACTACGAACTGCCTTATAAAGTACTGTTCCCGAGTAGAGAGGACAGGATCCTCCGGGAGAAGGAAATATTAAGAGCAGCTAGTTGTTGGTTCATAAACACCATCCGGTTCTGGTGCAGGTGTTTTGAGTCGCAGACCCAGGACAGAGATATCAACCTGCCTAGGAACCCATGCGACTGTATTTCGAGAAAAAATTCACGCTATTGAATTGTGTGCGGAGAGATTGGAAGAATCCAACATCATCAACATCGTTCGAGGCCAACTTGACCTATGGATTGAAAAATACATGACAGATAGAACTTTCACGGCCAAAGTGGGTCACTCTTTTTCCTCGCACAGACAAGTCACAAGTGGAGTTCCCCAGGGATCCGTTCTTGGCCCGCTCCTCTTCGTTGTTTATGCAAGTGATCTTGCTCTTCACATAAAGTCCAGCAAGTCGTTTCATGCCGATGATACTAAACTGTATGTAAATGCCTTAGTCGAACATGATTCTCTTCAAGAAGACCTCAACTCGATTAGTCAGTGGTGCGAGGATTGGTTTCTACCTTTTAAGGTCGACAAATGCATCGTACTTCATCAAGGAAAGAACAATCCACTCCATACGTACACAATGAGCGGTCAATCGTTACGTACAGTGTGCTCACATGTAGACTTGGGAGTGACTATTAATACTGACTTAACTTGGTCCGAACATAAAATATCCACATGCAAACGCGTAAACACACTGATTTACCTCATCCGCAAAACATTCCTCCATCTATCATAATTCAAGTTCCATAAAACTCTACAAAACCTACGTTCGTCCATTCATGGAGTATGCAGGTCCAGTGTGACGTCCTGTTCTGGTGCGCGATAGGGACTTGTTGGAAAATGTCCAGCGTCGAGCCACATGTATGACTTTTGGTGAAGTATGTCCAACCTATCCCGAAAGACTGAGTATGGCACAACTGCTAGCTTTTGACCAACATCGACTCCGTGGGGACCTCATCATATTTTTCCGTATAGCTAAGTATAAGTATGCTAATTAGAAAGAACTTTTTGTTTTCAACAATGATTCGCGGTTACGTGGTCACACACTCAAATTAAATGAGGAAAAATTCGCAACGAGGCAGAGACAATATTTTTTGGTGAATCGTATTTTCGAAACATGGAGAAACTCACCCAACGATGTTATGAATTCCGACTCAGTGAACAGTTTCAAAAACAAAATAGACATTTCCTTTATTTGCCTCTATGCATATAATGAGTATTATATATCCAAGTTAATAATTCACCTGGTTTCACATTATGAAAGCGTTTTCTACGTGGGGATGAGCTTTATGACGTATTCCGATGTGCATGTCCTTTTATGTCTGTTTAATCTTTGACATAGGAACCTTGATTTATACAGGGTTATCCTGTTTGACGGTCAAATGAAAAGTTTATGAATTCGTTTTGGTTGTACCGAAACATATTGGTTTTCTTTGGCACCTTTTTTCTTCAAGGAAAAAACACAAGCACTACATGAAAAGGCGCTCTTAGAGCGGTGCCTTTGTAAAAGTGCTATTACATTCTTAAAAAACTGATTTGTTTGTCATCACATGCCGAATTCTTGACATGTGACAATTAATAGCAGAAATATTAATAATATATTGAAGAATACGGTGATACAATATATCTAATAACGCTATATCTAATGAATTCAACTTTAGCAATATGCAAAATTTGCTCAAGAACTAAATAGGATTGCAGATCATAAATAGTAGAAATGAAACATTCCAGTTCCTTTTTACACTCACGACACCAACAAACNGGCGCGCCCTCCCGAATGTATCGGGGCTTCGGGGGATAGGGCCTGACCAGCGCACACTACGGTGGAAAAAAAAATAACACAAAAGAGAAACTGCTGCACAAAATCTAATCAGTGGTGCTAGGCTGAACTATAAATGATTGCTGAAATCAACTGTGCTTAAAGACTAAGCCTGAAATTAAGTGAGGACCATGACATCTTCCCTTACGAAGACGCCATCTATGGGTTGGGCCTAGCACCACTGATGAGACGTATGGCGGGACGAAAGAACGCTGTCTGGTGTTGAGAGTCATGAATGCATTGTGTTCGGGCTCTATCTCACAACTAGTTTGCCTTGCAGTACAGGAAAGGCGAAGCTTCGCCACTGATCGCCTTGGGGAGCCTCATTTATCTTTGATAATCGAGGATTGGGTTTTCTGTGCATTTAGTTGTTAATTGCTCATCTTTGTTTTAGGAAATTAACTTCACATAGTTCGTTCACGATTCCTCATCACGTTACTGTCGGCTATAAAACTACCGAAATAATCAACCTGAAAGCGTTGAATGTGCGGCTATTTTAATTTCGCAACCATCCACGTCTCTAGTTTCAATAAATTTTTTATAACTATTATATAGACGGGCAGACGCTGGCCTGGAGACTGATACTTGGCCATAAAAATAGTCTCTGTTTTATTGTCGAAAGTTTGTGGTGAACGTAAAACTGTTCCGTTATCTTGAAATTAGGTATTATCTTGAAATGAAATCAGTGAAAACTTTTCAGGGTTTAGGGTTTGGTTCGAAGGGTTGTTTTCATCACACATTTTATGTCTCTACCCACAACTATTACATGGAGCTAATGAAATACGGCATCACCATATTCGTAGAACTCGTTTATGATTAAAAAGAAGACTGGTTCACATATAGTAAGGGGGCATACTTGAAGACTGGCTGTAAATCAGATTATACAAAAGAATAATTCGTCCAGGCCAATCTCAAATTACATACACTGTAGGTTAATAAATAAACACTTATCAGAAAACTACCCTCCTGGTTCAAGCCACGATTCAAGTATGCCCCCTTACTATATGTGTTTTTTTTTACTAATACGAGAAATTGGGCCATTCGGATATGATTACCTCGTTTACGGGCAGATGTGGCGATGACAAATATGTTGTTTACCGTTCGCTTCAGCCTTGTTCGAGAAATGATACTCTGAATACTCTGAAATAAATTCGATTTTCAATTATTGCACTGACGAGGGACCAAATAGCTCGAAACCGGTCTGCAAGTGTGCCTGTTCCTATAATTGAAAATCAATTCCGGCAATTTCGTCTCCAACAGCATGCGCAGAAATTTCTTCTGTGAAAAATCCTGCACTGACACCTGTCAGATATAATCCAATGCCCTTCGTGTATTAGCCAGGGGAGTATTGTTTTTTAATTGACCTAACTCCAAATTTAGTCGTGGGTATTGATAATGCGCCTCAACACAATGTTCAGAAAGATAAAGCATCGACTTCTAACAGTAGAAAACAAGATATGATAGAATGGTTCTTCTAACAGTAGAAAACCAGATATGATAGAATGGTTAAGGTCTAAAAATATTTTTTGACACGAATATATCAAAACCTGATTTGTACATCCTTATTAGTCTCCATAAGCCAAAATTTGAAACGTTCGAGATAGATGAAATTTCAACTCAACATGGCCATAGTGTCTTATGATCAACTTCCTACCACCCAGATTTGAATCCCATCGAATAAGTGTGGGCATATCTAAAGCAATACGTGGGGAAAAATTGTCTTTCCATGTTAGGGATGTCCAACATTTTTGTGCAACTTTTTTGGACGAATTTAGTGCTGAAGAGTGGAAAAAAAGCTGTGATCACGCAAAATAGTGGAAAGAAAAATTCTTGGGAGCACAACCTTCCATTGACGAAGTTACGGAAAATCTGATTATTTTCTCAGAATATCACAATTATTGGAATTTGCCTCTACATAAACTGTTTTTATATGAATGATACTGAAGTTTTTTCTCAACATCTTCCTCTTGAAGATGATCATTTGGTGATCGAAACATGTGTTGAGGTGTTAAAATAACGGTTCGGCGTTGGAAAAAAGTCCAGGAATATTCATTACTACATCAAAGGGTTCAAACAGTGCATCACATATGTTTTTTATATATCTACAAGAACCCAAATAGCATTTTAATATCCATTTATTATTTACCCCTCAATCAATAATACGTAAAATTGCAAACAAAAGTTTCTATTTCTTTTTTCCTAATATCTTACTATTATGGTTACCACTCATAACCTGATTGAAACACAGTAATTTATAATTGTTCCAATCAGTAACGTTCTTAGTATTTTAAAATTTTGTATGAGCTTTATCTCCTGCTTGTTGAACCTTCCTTTCTTTTATTTTCTTTTTCCGGCGCAACAGTATCCAATATAAGTAACATCAAATCTGTAAAATACTTAAGTTCATCATCAGAATCCAGAAAAAATGAAATTCAATTTATATAGCCTCCATCAAGAGGAAAATATATCATTCTCCGAAAAGGTATACAGTTTCAAGGAACAATTCATTATGGTAGGAAACTATCTCATCACGTCAAGTCTAATGAGAATGTAATGATGAGAAAATATTCTCATCAATATTATTCTGATGAGAAGACTTGGAGAGGATGATGGGTGATTTGGAGAACAAATGACTAAAGTGACACAGAGTTGACAAAGTGAAACCACACAAAATGTTGAATAATAATAACAGATACCTTCCATTAAACTGAAACAACTGGAGAATAATTTAATATATATCACCCCTATCAGGAGGAACATATATTTTCTCCGCATAGGTATACAGTTTCAAGGAAACAATTCATCATGTCAAGAAATTACCTCATTACGTCGAGTCTAATTGTGTGTTTAGCACCATCAAGTGTATAAAGGTATTTATTTCAAATTCCGCCAAACTTGAAACTCTCTGTTCAGAACTATGCCAACAGAGGACTAATTGAAATTTATTTGAGCGCGGATGATACACTCCTATTACTAATTAATTCCAGAGATTTTTGTGTTGGGTGTCATGTCCTGAACAGTGATGGTTTGTGTAATTTCTGGTCTGGGGTTCAAAGAAACGGGGAGGTTTTCTAATTTTCTCTGATTAGCGTCGACAAAAAAAACTTCATTATCAGGAGGAAATTTGTTATTGACGAGGCGAGATCATAAATACCTACAAGGTGTATATCCGAAACAAGTACTTTCCCCAATCACCATAAATGCAATCCTCTTCTAGACGCGCATTTTACCAACCAAGTTGGCATCTTCACCTGACTTTGAAATCGCATATGTGCTACGTATTCTTTAAAACGAGTTTTACTGGCTCGTTCAGTCTGACCGATATATTTTTGAAGTGATAACTTCTCATGGAAGGGTAAACCGCTTCGTTACCTCACGCGTAACGGTGCCAGTTTATCTGGCTTCCCTTTTTCTCACGCATACGTCAGCGGAAGGCAGGCTCCTCCTCTCTCGTCGGACAAACGATCAGTGTTTAGTGTGCGTTAGACATGTGTTGACAGTATCATAAAAATCTTACCAGCAAGCAGGTTGTATTCTTTTATTACGTGAAACGTGGCTTGAAAATGATGATACTAATTTTGTGTTTGTACATTATTAGTGTCATTATTCATTCCTACAAAACTAACAATTGGCTTATGGTAGCTGCAATATATATGTACATTCACAAAATAATCGTAATTTCATCATTTGCATTACTTTCTTTTTTTATATTTTTTACAGGGTGTTTATTAAACATGCGGCAAAAAAAGAAGGTACTATTCCTTGGACTATTTTACCTCTGTTGTTTACCTCTGTAATTCTGTTGAAATGGAAAGCAGCAACACACAAGTTACGTGAAGCGCGAGGAGGGGAGACCTCTAACAGACAGCGTTGCAAACAGTGAGCTCCCGTCTTAGGATAGTAAAGTGCGTTTTTCCATTTGCAATAGCGCTGATCTAATTTTTGTTCAGGTGCAATAAATTTTCAACAACTGCGTATGTTTTTTTTAATTTAAAGTTTATTACAAAACGACCGTTTGGGGTTATATCGCTTATCTGAGCGCCCTTAGTGATTTATATTTTTATTGTTGTAGATATGCCAAGAAATCGTCACAGGACCACCGCTAAAGCGGCTTGGACCGAAGAAGACCTTCAAACTGCTTAAACAGCGATTGAATTTGAGCTACGGGATTTTATCCATTGAACTCGAATGTTCTCACTGATCAAGATTTTTTGGCAGCGTCGCTGATGGCACAAGAATCGGAACAAATCGCTGAAAATCTAGACCCAAATGTTCAGAATTTCGAAGATGCGCAGGGTGATGGTCTGGCTATAATTCCAGGACATACATCTCCTTTGGCAGGTCAATCAATTGAGGATCAATGCTCTGGATCTGTTTTGACAGTTGCTTGTAACCAAGAACTTGTTAATGTGCAAAGAACTCCGGTATCTTTTGCTGCTATAGCAAAGACATCAACTATTGCACCATCTTCTAAGCCAGGTTGAAGAAAGCGAAAACAACATGCTGCCCTATCATTCAAGGAAAGAACATAATTTTGTGATGTTTAAGAGGAATTTGAAGGGTTTCTTAATTGAACAATGTTTTTATCCATTGAATGAATTTTTAGATTAGATAACAAGGGTATTTTAGTTTTAAGGTGATGTTTTCTACTTGTATGTTTCTTATACTCTGTCTTTATTTTTACTTCTTTCATTGACTATTCCAATACAATGTATATTGACTACATGGAAAATGTAGTATTATCATTATTATTAACATTCCGATCACTACAAACGGCTGCAGACATTCAATTTGCTGGATGTAACGCAATCAGAAACATTCATGGTGTTTTTGAAAGAGTTCGGGATGAAAAGGAGATTTGATTCTTGCATACGAGGGGGGGGATTAATCATTTTCAACAATTTTTGTAGATTAAGAAACAATACATGTAATTTTTTGTGATAGATTGTTATTGTTGAAATTCTTTTTCGCTCCATATCTTCGAAACAAAGCGCCAAAAATCAGCAAGGAACAAAATATCCTTAGAATAGTCCACGGATTAGTCCATTGAATTTTTGTCTTCATTTTATGATCAAAATTACACAAAACCTTTGTAAATTGTAGCCTATATATGTTATTCTGATGTATACACTGTATTTATGCTAAATCCGTTCATTCGTTTAGGCGTGTAAGGGCCACAAACATATATATCTACATATCTAGATACATCCATCCTCAGAAACTGTCACATTTATATCAGTATAGCTAGAAAGGTAGACGTTGCAATGTCATATATTTTGAAGCATTTCCGTTTTTGTGACAATAATAATGATAGTCCTACCCTGGCTAAAACTTTGTGTTGATTATTTGATCCTGCTTGTTCTCGACGATAACGTGTCACCATGAAACACTTCCCCGACCAAGTCCATTAATTATATTGTGTAAGGCTAAATCTGTTCCGGAGTTTCAACAATGATAGTTTAAAGTCTTAGCATTAATCCGCAAAAGGTTATTCTGAAATGCGCCTTGCCAAGTCATTGTAAACTTTGAATGAACTGTTGACAGTGCATTCACCCTCTTGATGGTTGAATCTCTGCGTTAAAGCATATCAAGAATTCAAGACGTCTTGCAAAATATTTTCATGATTCTGGAGTGAATATTTTTCAGCAAAAAGATGGTATTGGCTGTATGATCTTATTCAAATATCTTTAGTTCATATATAGCTCATTTGCACATTTTGAATTCTGTATTTTCTAGAGAAAGTATTTTATTTATCAATTGATTGCTTTACTGTCAATAAGTTCAACTTACAAACAAAGGTAAAGCCAAAAGTTTTCAGTGCAAGTGATCACATAATTGTCAAGTTATAAATTGAAAAATATATAAACATATATACATACATATATGCATATGTCAACATGTGTTTAAGTTTCATCCTGAGTGTATATCTATTCGTCATTGACATCATCACGACGTTTCTGCAAGATCCCACTCACCATATTCATGTGACCTGCTTGGTAGCTGAAATTGTACCTGAAAACATTCCACCACGTCCCCGGGGATGTTGATGCCCTGAGATAAATTTTTCCCACACGATTTCGGTGTAAAGAATCTAATTTCTCAGTTCCATCTTCCTCCACTCACTTCCGAGTGGTCCTCAACCTGCTGTTTGGCACTTCAGCAGGATTGACATCTGACATATGCCTGATGGCCCCCTGTTTCTATGGAATTGTGATAACATCTTAATAATTACCTGAGCTGCTAGACGGTCACTCTCGGAGGTGGTCTCTGGTTCTACTAGTATCTCGCTGAATCTGGGGTCGTCTCTATTCAGTGCGTCGTAGAGCCCAACCCAGCGCAGAGTCGCAGTTGGGCTCCAGGTGTTCATAAACATTTGGCTCTGGCATCTGTATGTTTCTGCGCACTGGCTCCAGACAGTGGGGGTATACAAAATGATGTGGAGTAGGATAGTCTTGGAGATTCATGTTCCTTCTGCGTTTTGTGATGGGGTAGCTTTTTTGTCGAGTAGGTTTTGCAAGCCCTAACCTCTTTTGGATATGGGACCTGAATGTTAGTTTCCTGACGAGGGTGACTCCCAGGTATCTCGCTGTTGGTCCACGGAATCTCCTGTCCGTTGAACACGGCGTGTCCTTCCGGATGCACCTTCCCCCAGGTTAATAGTATCGCCTGATTCTTGTCAGGGTTGATACTGATCTTCCAGAGGTTGGCCCACTTTTTAAATCCGCCTGCTTGCTGTTGCAAGTATCCTGTAACTGACGCTTGGTTGAGGGATCTCGCCAGTAGAGCAATGTCGTACGTATATAACACCTACTTGTCGAAGTTTTTTCTGTCTTGAGCACGTCTGCCGTGTACACTGATAAGAAGCGTGATGATAAAACTGCGCCTTGTGGGACTCTTGATTCCAGAAATCACCGGGTGGAGAGTTCCTGTCCTACTCTGCATTGGCATTATCGGTCTGCTTAAAAAGAATCGATTAGTCTTATCATCAGTTTAGCCATGAATCCGTCGTGCCAAACTCTATCGAAAGCCTTGGAGAGGTCTAGGAATATCGGCGTGGTACATTTGCTTCAGGTTCTGACCTGAAACCGAACTGTTCATCCCGTAGGATTCTCAGTTCGTTGGTTTGGTCCATCAGTCTTTTCAGTATGACGCGTTCTGCCACCTTGCTCATAGATGTAGTCAACCTTATTGGCCACCATACTCTTCCTGGGTAGGGCTTTCAGCTCCCGAGTAGATTTTGATCCGAGCCTGGGGCTTTCCGGGCAGCGAGGCCTCTTGCGATGCCTCTTACTTCCTTGAGGAATGTGAGATCCAAGGATCGAGCGTCGTCTCATTCTGGGTGCCGTCTGTTTGAATTGTTGTCTTTCTAAATTGTCAGCAAATGATTCTGCTTTCTCTTGATTCGAATATACGATACTTTGCCAACCGTAAATTGGTAGGCATGGTTTTCGGCAGCCCTTCCTCAGGACTTTCTGCATTTTCTATGCAGACTGATCATCGGTGCTGAGTTCTGCCAGATGGTTTCTCCATTGTTAGTCTCGAAGTGAACGCAGACCTTGCCGCAGTATTCTGCGGCTCTGTGCCTTCACTTTTTGTCCATTGGAGCAAGTGTTCGTTGGTATCTTCTCTCCTGATGTCTTCTGATCCTGATGAGCTTCATTACTTCCGGTGCTATCTGGTCCTGTAGACTGAAGCGCTTGGCTGGGCCTTCCCGAGCGGTTCTCTTCATGAACTGGAGGATCGCCTGTTACAGCCATGTGGTAGCATTCGAGTAAAGTTCGTTGAGTTCTCTGATTCCATTTCACCTATTCCTACTGTGGAAAGGATAGGAATGTGGTCAGATAACACTTCGTCTAGCGAGTCCATCTCCGAGAAAGCGATGTTCTCCAATATGATGACGTTGTGTATGTCTGGGACCCGTTTGGGGGTGAAGTGTAGGGCCTCTGGAGCAACTACCGTAGTGTCTTCGAAGTGCAAGCTTCCGACCTCTTTGGCTTTCATTCCTACGGTCACATTCACGCGATATCGCATTGAAGTAGCCTATGGTCACTGTTGGGAGATGGTCATGAAACATGTCGGTTTGAAGCCATTCTTGTCGATGGTTGTCTATCTATACGTTGCCGTAGACTGTGGTTGTGGCGTGGAGAGTTCTCATTGGTCGGTGAATGGTGGGGTAATTAGCTGATTATTGTTCGGGGTGGTGTGATTGCTATTGGTGGTGCACTGGACTTGGTTTTGGATATGGTGGTTTCCAATGCAGCTGATAGGTAGTGTGCGTCATATCGTTTGTTCAGAGTGCCGATGTTATCAATATTGATTGCTGCCCATATGATTCTGGTTTTCTGGTGCTATATACTGGCAATCTGTTGCAACTTTTAAAGAAGATGTTATGACCATCGAAGTGATGCTCGTATAGGGCGGGCTGATGTGCGAGTTTGTGTTCCTCTAATCTGAATGATATTCGCTACTATGATACAGTTCATAACATCCGAGGTCAGGTCGACAGATATCAAAGGAGTTTTGAAATTTGGAGTATGTCAATGTCCTAAAACATTAGATGTAGCACAAGGTGTTCTCTGATAGAAATGTCTCGTGCCGATTCCATTGGCAAGCCCTGTATATAACATGAGATGACAATGTATTTGCTATCATTATCTTCCCTTCAATTACAAATAATTCATTTTCTTGAAAATACCTTTCCATTGAGAGATTTTCTACTGATGACTTGTAGCTGACGCTTGCAGTATATTTGCATACTGATCTAATAAATGCACAGACGAGGCGAGTTGCCTCCACTCAACTCTTGCTGAAAGCTTCAGGAAAAATCTTGAGATCATACACTCAAAGACCTCTCGACGATAGTGGCATAGCAGAAAAAAAGGCGTTTCAAAGAAGGAGTATTATATATCCAAGTTAATAATTCACCTGGTTTCACATTATGAAAGCGTTTTCTACGTGGGGATGAGCTTTATGACGTATTCCGATGTGCACGTCCTTTTATGTCTATTTAATCTTTGACATGGGAACCTTGATTTATACAGGGTTATCCTGTTTGACGATCAAATGAAAAGTTTATGAATTCGTTTTCACTATGAAAGCAGTTGATAATATCAATCAATGGTTGTACCAAAACATATTGGTTTTCTTTGGCACCTTTTTTCTTCAAGGAAAAAACACAAGCACTACATGAAAAGGCGCCTTTGTAAAAGTGCTATTACATTTTAAAAAAACTGATTCGTTCGTCATCACATGCCGAATTCTTGACATATGACAATTAATAGCAGAAATATTAATAATATATTGAAGAATACGGTGATACAATATATCTAATAACGCTATATCTAATGAATTCAACTTTAGCAATATGCAAAATTTGCTCAAGAACTAAATAGGATTGCAGATCATAAATAGTAGAAATGAAACATTCCAGTTCCTTTTTACACTCACGACACCAACAAACAATAAGACAGAGATATAATTCCTAATTTGGAAGATGAGAAAGTCGCCAGATTTCATTATGTCGAAGCAAAAACTAGAACCATTCGCTTTTTCAATAAATAATATCATTGATACTGAAAAAATAATAATAATAGATTACATGCAACAAAGCATTGCCAAATATCCCTTATAACCAAGTCTGTGAGAGAATTTGAGAAGGTAATCAAGAGGAGCGTATGGTCTTAACATAAAGAATACATTATCTTTGGAAAGTCAAAGTTAGTTGCAATATTAATTGAGAAAATCTACAGTAACTAGGTTGAACATAACCACTTGTAACTATGGAAGGTAAAATCTTCATGGAACATAATTGCTTCCAGTTGAAAACCATTTCTACAGATGGCACGAAAGCACAGCAATGGAGGATGGAATCTGTTCAAGAGCACATTTGAATTGGAAACTAAAAAAGAGTTAGACTACTTTCCACAGACACGTATTCGCTATGTAGACAATGTATAGGGTCTTCTGACAGGGGCTCTCGAACTTTGAAAATTGATAACGGCCATATTATTGAAGCTGAATCTGTTAAACACCCGTACGTAGACGAAACGCAAGATCTGCTGAAAACATCGCCGCTGTCTGTGAGACTGTGCAGGATAATTCAAAGCAGTCGCCCACAGGCCAACGAAGTGTGTTCGCTGACTTGGCTCTGGAGTAGATGACAACTTACTCAAATTTTCAACGAAAAGCCATATTCAGCGATATTGCCCATTTATAGATTAACGAGTACGCGAACAAACAAGATTGTCGAATTTGGGACGTAACCAATCCACATGACATCCAAGAGCGTCCAATGTATCCCAAAAAAGTCACTGTTCGAGGTGGATTTTGGACTGGCGGCGTTATCAGTCCATATTTCTATGAGAACGCCCACATTATTGAAGCTGAATCTGTCAAACACCCTGCACCTACAGTAGATGACAACTTACTCAAATTTTCAACGAAAAGCGAACAAACAAAATTGACGAATTTGGGACGATACCAATCCAGATATGAAGCGGATAATGAAAGACCCCATATTTGCGATTTTTGACACAAATGAATTTAAAGGAGAGAACTCCTGGCAGAAGATCCACAAATATTGAGCTAACGTATGGAACTTATTTGAAACAAAGAGAAGTTACCATTCTTGGAAGTCTTAGTGATCTAGATGGGATCTAGAATTCGATGTCTATAGGAAGACTACCAGCACTTCAACACGTCTTGGATATCGGCTATAGAATAACTGAAAGTGTCTTTAATTTTGAGATCAGTACATAACACTAAACTTTTGGATGGTTTCAAGAGCCTGGAAATAGTAAAGTGCGGCACGAGGAATATAAACGATGATAAAGATCCCATTCCAAACAGCCTATTAGTTCCTACTTTTTTTAAATTAGAGAAAACTTTCAGGAGAAAATTTTCAGCAAATTTCTGCCTGAAATCTATCCATTTAGGAAAGTTGAGTCAAGCAATGCATTTGTCGTTCAGCCTAGCAACTCTGATGAGACCTATGCTAGGTCGAAACAGTGCTACGAGGTATTGAATCTCAAATGATCTGTGATTGGGCTCTGGTTTTCAATAACAGGATATTACTGAAATCTGTTTGGATTGCAACCTTTGTAGCTGTCTCTTTCCATATTTTTCGTTTCTAACATTTAGTTTTTGTATCTGCTGATGATGCTCACTTGGTTGGCAAAACGCATCTCGAAAGACAGTTCTTTAGTTCTCATGTGATGAAAGTGTATCAAATCAAGAAAAGAATCATCGGTGACTATTCGTAAGGAAGAGTTTTTGAAAAAGTTGTGCATTACTTTTTTGTACTGTTTCTATTGAATATACTGCATTCCCCGAAATTGTAGCAGCCACATGTCACAGTATCCCCTATTATTCCTTTCAGATTTCCACCAAAATGGCCATCGTCATTCCGCTCCACCTAATCGATCCTGGGGGTGCGCCTGTACAACAAAAGAAGGATTCTCGTTTACCGTAGATATATATGAGACAGTCACTGGCGGGAAATAAAGAACAGAGATCTCTGTTTTTAATACATGAGCATTCAGAACGATGACAACATTCGTAGCGCATAAATTCACCTCCGTGAGGAATGAGATCATAAATTTTACATACCGGTGCAGTTCAGAGAAGTAGAACATTTTAAATCCGCACCGTCGAGAAATGATGAAGGAATAATTTCAGTTATAAAGGAGGTTATAGGTTAGATCGTCACCGAAAATGAATTGTTTCTGTATTAATCTTGATACAATCGGGTTAGGTGAGATGCAAAGTGACGGTAACCTAACCTAACCTAACCTAACCTAACCTTAGGAAAAGTGGCTATGTTCACATTGTTCTACATTGTAATGGAACTTTCCAACATATACTACATACACCACAATGTAGAGGATTTGACAGTTCCAGATTTCTCCATAAAATAAGCCAAAATTAGGAATTAACTTTGGTTTATCGGACTAGACCCAAAAAATGCTCATTAATGAACAAAAAAGGCAATTATTATTTGAAATTCCGAAACATGAAACAAAACAAATATTTGTGAAATGAAAAACTATGTTGATAGATGTGGTAATGATGTAGCTTGTTGATAATAATTTGCAAACAAGTGAATGCATAATAGTTTTAGCACCTACCATAGGTTAAAACGTTTCAGTTTTACTTTTTCATTCATAATTGGAAGTGAATGACGTATTAGGATTTTCCTTCCGTACTTATCAATATAGTGTTTAGTAATAAGGCCGCAAACATAGTTATGCGTTTATGCATTCCATCGGATAATCCTCTGCATTCAGTTGATTTTGTACTGAAACAATAATAGTATTTCTAAGTGAACAGTAACGACTTTTTTTCAAGAGACAAAAATAACAGTGTCTAGAACTTGGCTAAGACTTTTCAAAATACTTTAGTGACTCTTCTGCAGTATCACAGTGTTAATCATAAGTATTCTTGGTGAATCTTGGTAATGGTTAGTGAAAGCGGTAAATGATTAGGTCTGATACATGATATTGACAGAACAAAAACTACAACTATAGTGGAAATATAATAGTTCGAAACATCATCCATTAACTTATATAAACTGTGACAGCATTCTTCAAAAAGCAATACATATAGCGACATATAGAATTTAACTGGGTTTGAAAAAACTTTTTCTGGCAGCGCTTCGGAAAAAATCACAGACGGTTTCTCTAATTGAATAGAATATGAAAATACGTATTGAAACTAATTTATACAGTTTATCGTTTGTTTGAAGGTGGTTGACAATGTTTCGTGGTGTATTTCATCAGTTCGGTCTTCCATTGTCTAATATAATATGAATTGATTTGAAATCCCTGAAAAAAAAATTAACCCAAAATAACAATTTCATTAAAACAAAAAACTGAAAATTACATGAAAATAACATACAAGCTACAACCAGGGAATAAAAAATTGAAATATTGATAAGAGCTGAAAATTAAAAAATATTATTATCAAAAATGAAAAATCCAGTGTTCCTCTTTGTGGATGATTTCAGCTTGAGTCCATTTGATATTATGTTGATGAGTCCAAACATGCTCTGCTATTCCGGATTTGCTGGTTTCTCCTCGCTGTGTGTGTTTCTTGTGCTCGGCAACGGGAACTGTCAATGGCCTCTTAGTTTCACCGATGTATGATTCTCCGCACTTGCAGGGTATCCGGTAAAAGCAATTCTTGGAATCGCAGTCCGCGTTGGGTGGCCTGATTTTCGTGAGGCTGCTACGGATAGTGTTCCCAGATCTGAAGCAGGTTCTGATGTTATTCTTGCATCCAATCCTTCCTATCCTTTCCGATAATCCTCTGATGTAGGGAAGTACAAGTACTGGTTGTGGCGGCTTCTCTTCCTTGTGGAGCTCTTGGTGTCTTCTAGCTTGAGCCTGTTTCACCATCAATTTGGAGTAGTCATTCCGTTGAAGGTCATTTTTGATGATGCCTTCTTCCTTTTTGAGACCTTTCTTTGTATTACAGAGCCCAATGTCACGGTCAAGTAGAGTCTTGATGATTCCTCTCTCAGTTGATTGATGGTGGTTGGATTCCTGGTTCATATAATGTCCTGTGTGAGTGGGTTTTTGATATACAGATGTTTCACATTTAGTGTCGGTCCTTTTCACCAACACGTCTAAGAAAGGCAATTCGTTGTGGACTTCCTTCTCCATTGTGACAGTGATGGAAGGACTTACGTTGTTGATGTGCTTCGAGAAGGTGCCTAGTTCTTCATTTCCATGGTTCCATATTATGAAGGTGTCATCCATCCACGTATCTCAAACAGACTCGGGGCTTCTTGTGGGCTTCTTCAATGGGCAGAGTTTCAAACCACTCCATATATATGTTGGCTATGACTGGTGAAAGTGGCGATCCCATTGGCAGTCCCTCATCTTGCGTAAAGAATTCGTCCTTCAGTTGGAAGTAACAGTTTCGTACACAACATCCTAGTAATTTCATGTAACTCCAAATAAACTTATTATTCATTATGTATTCAATGAAAATATCACATCTATTTTGGAAGTTTTTATAAATATATGAAACTTCACATATTTTTTTTTCATTACACCCAATTGATTGAACTGTGCGCGCCAAGAATCAAGCGACTTCAACAATCTGTGACGAAGATATTTTTTGCAAAGTCCACTAATTTTTCACTTCATGGTTCTGCTATATTCATGCTACCAAAGACTCCAAGATCTTTTTGACAATATAGAAAAAAAAGATGGTCAATTATTTTTCTTGGGTGTCTTAGACAACAAATCCTGCTGGCAATCAGATTGAAATAAATTCATTTTTGTGTGAACACCTAACCATTTTTTTGAAAAAAAAATTACGAAATTGAATATACTGCATTCCCCGAAATTGCAGCAGTCACATGCCACAGTATCCCCTATTATTTCATTCAGATTTTCACCAAAATGGCCATCGTCATTCCGCTCCACCTGATCCGTCCTGGGGGTGCGCCTGTACAGCAAAAGAAGGATTCTCGTTTACCGTAGATATATATGAGACAGCCACTGGCGGGAAATAAAGAACAGAGGTCTCTGTTTTTAATACATGAGCATTCAGAACGATGACAACATTCGTAGCGCATAAATTCACCTCCGTGAGGAATGGGATCATAAATTTTACATACCGGTGCAGTTCAGAGAAGTAGAACGTTTTGAATCCGCACCGTCGAGAAATGATGCAGGAATAATTTCAGTTATAAAGGAGGTTATAGGTTAGATCGTCACCGAAAATGAATTGTTTCTGTATTAATCTTGATACAATCGGGTTAGGTGAGATGCAAAGTGACGGTAACCTNATATTTCGATTTTTTATTTTCTGGTTGTAGCTTGTATGTTATTTCCTAGTGATTTTCAGTTTTTTGTTTTAATAAAATTGTTATTTTTGGTTAATTTTTTATATTTTTTCAGAGATTTCTAATCAATTCATATTATATTAGACAATGGAAGTCAGAACTGATGAAATAATACAGTTTATTGTATGATTTTTCACTGTACAGGGTTTAACAAAAACGTGTTTCGCTACACTATAGCTTCCTAAAGCAAAAACTAAAAGTTACTTCCAAAGTACAACCATTTCATACTCTAACCTATTACCTACTCGTTCGCCTAATTAATGAATCTACCTGGATAGGGCAGGTATGAATTCATTAACTATATAAATATTTTTTTTCGAAAGTACCGTAAATATACTCAAGTATCTTTACCTGGAAATAAAGAGATTCAATTATGGTGAATTATTCAATTCAGTTCGATCGTTCGTAAGATATTGAGAGTTTTTGAATTTGTTCATTTACATACTCTCCAACAGGTTAAGTTTCGAACCTTTCTACTGGAAATGTAGGGGATTGAATTCATGGTTGATTAAATGAGTGAGATTTAATGAGTGGCATATGTGGAATTTATTTCTCCATTCTGGAAACTATTTTTGTGTTCCTTGATGCGGGCTTTGAACATTCTTCCAGTTTGACTCATATAAAACATCGGACATGTCCCACAAAATAATTTATGGACTCGTGATTTTTTTGAAACCGAACTTTTATCTTTGTTATTCTTAATGTGCATGCCTGAGTTGTTGGTTTTAAAAGCAATATTTTCACCTTTGTTGTACAGAAAATTTCAAATATTCATAGCGAGTTGGCCTGAGCAGGTTAAGGTTCTGTAACATTCATCCTCATCTCTCCGAATTGGGTAAACTTCCTTCAAAGCGTGGCTGTATAACTTTTTTGATAATAAAGAATGTATTAGACTGCTATCGTAATCATTGTTGACGGCTATTTGTTTTATTATGTTCAGTTTTTTATTGAAATTCGCCTCTCACAAGGGCACATTCATAAGTCTGTGGAGCATACTGTTGAAAGCTGCTACTTTGTGCTGATACAGGTGGGTGGACTAATTAAGAATGATAATATCTGTATGTGCCGGTTTACGATAAATTGAAAAATCATGTTTGTTGTTAACCTTTGTTATTGTCAAATTTATAGAGTCGTCCTTTTCCATCTCCATTGTGAATGTGATAGATTGTTTCCCTGTCAAAAACAACTGATCCACAAAATATGAATAACCTTTCCCCTGTGCAGTCGTTAAACTTCAGACGGGTCATTATCTTAATGACTTCCGAATATTATATATTTGTCAGTCTGGTTTTCGACCGAATCTCAGTTAGGATAGTAACAAATTGTGTGTTTGGTTTTGATAGATTATTTCAAGGCATTTGACACAATCAGTTATCAGCACCTCTTGGTATTATCGAAGAATATACTTATTGTTTGGATAACATGAAAAATTACCTAGTCAGTAGTTTACAGTGTGTAATAACAAGTAATACGATTTTGTTGTTGTGATGGTGCCTTCCAAAGATCTATTATAGTACCTATTTTAATCATGATTTACGAGTTTCGTTCCAAAAATGGGGTGAGTTTTGATTTTTCTCAAAAAATATTCATTTGTTCATCAATTTCTATTTTGTTCCCTGCAAAATAGTCCCCTTCAGGTATAATAATAACGAATCAGTTCTGATAAGCACTTTTTGGTGTGTCCTTGAGATCTCTCGGCTATTCGATTTCCATCTCCTCTTCTTTTATTTTCATTTGTTTAAGGAAAATATCAATATCAATTCACCAATTGTTGATAATTTCTACTTTTCAGCAAACACAAAAACGTCAATTGAAAAGTAAAGTGAGTTTTTCAAAGCAGATGCTTCATAATCTTCACTTGGTTTTCGTCTTTGTGTAAATAAACAGAAACGAGCTACTCAATAATTTACGAGTTTATTATTTATTGATTATTAGTCAACCCGATGTAGCGTCACATTATGCTTGTGATGGAAAATGTTGACCTTCTTATCAGGTGAGATAAAGTATTGAGTAATTGTATTAATGCAATATCAGAGATACATGTTTGACCTTTCTGGCTAGTTTTACGTTATTCCATATTATCGAAAGTAAGACCACAACACCTCAAAATCAATAATTTGGTATTTAGCAATACCTTGCCTTCCAAGTCAAACTTTTTTACCTACCAGATGAATACATGAAAAATAATCCGTAATCAATAAAATGTTATCATGATTATCTAGTTAATTATGCATCAGTTAATCAACAACATAATTGGTAAATAACAAATTTTAAAAGGTCTCAGGTCCTGTTTGAAAAATAAAAAATATTGTTACTATTCAATTTTACACCCACGATTTACTCAGTCAGGTTCGAAATTGAAAAACATCATTGATCATCTTATAACTTTTCAACCGACGTATATTTATCAATAACATAAGCTTATTAATTTCACTTTAGATCAATTATATTATGAATTATGATGTTTTTTAAAATTTGAACGATGTCGAAAAGTTTTTGAGATACTTGCAAAAAACCAAACCCAGTTTTTTTAGTCAACTGTCTTGGTGGTGAGGAACGTCGTCAACGTTACATATTCACATCAGGCTTGTCTATCAAGGACAGTTGAGTCCTACAACGCATTCGTTTTGATTTAAAACAATATAAAAAAACAAACATTTAAAAAAAAACCTATTTTTAGTATTGATTGACGCCACAATTTCACAATCATCCACTGAAAAACACGCCCGATTTGTGGGTTGATCAGAGGTTATTTCAATGACTCGTTCAATTGAAATTAGTCTTGACCTTTGAATGACATTTGCGAAATTGCTAAGATAAAATATCGTTAATCTTCTTTAGCGATACCAACAAATCGTTTCGTTCAATTAAAAACTCATCGCTTTTTGATTCGTGACTGTGGTTGAGAAAGCTCGTCAAAATGAGAGTTCTGGTAAGTTGAGAGGAGATTGTTATTTGGCTTCCTTTTTGCAAATAATAGAACGCAGTTTTTCTGTTACTGGTGTATTTTTTTGGCCCATCAGAATATTTTCAATGGAATTTTTCTGTTTTATGGTTTTATATGCATTATAACTACAAGAAATTAAAATATTTACGAATGTTTAATTACACAAATTCCAAATACACAGTGTCACCCATAAAATGTGCCTATTGTGGTAATTTACTTTCACTTTCATAAGTGAAATAATATCTTCCATAACTGGTCAGTGTATATGTACATAATATCATTATTGAATGTGATGAAACTATCAGTTGGTTGTAGCATTTACCATTCATACAACCTCAATAACTAACTAACAACTTCTACATCATGCTATTATATTCTAAACATCCAAATTTTGAAGACTATTATCTTACATCCACTCAAATTTGTCATCATTCACTAGATCTCACGAAATACACGATTACCGCACTAGACAAAACCATGAAATTCATCTTAGAAAATGTAATCTTACGGAATACAAAAAATCGCCAAGATATGCCGGAGCAATGGCTTTCAACCACTTTCCAGGAAAAATTGAAGATATTCCCGATCACAAAAAGTTTAAAAACAATTAAAGACATTTTTATTAAAGACATTTTTATTCACCAAGTGAATTTTTAAATCATAAAGAAAAGTAAGTTATGTTTTTCTTTTTATATTACTTTCACTGTATTTTTATATGTTTCTACAATTATCTTATCTACAAAGAAAGAAAGAAAAGAATAAAAAACCTGAGAGCTTAGAATGTCATCCACTTCCTAATTGAAATAGAAATATAAAACAAATTTTTATTTGAATTGAGAGGATTATATTTTCAGGAGGGATCAACTTTTGGAAAAAAAAGGGTTTTGGCTCTCTGCTTCTCCATCTTCATACAAAAATATTTTACTTCATCCATAATATTCATACACAAAGTAAATAATAATACTCACTCTTCATAAAGAATATATCAGACTAGTCAAAATTGTGAGACGCGTATTAACTAACACATTAAAACATTTAGATATTTGAAATATAAAACGTGATAGGAATCACACGTTTAAAGGTGAGACTGCATTTCCTCAAGTTATACCATTTTGCGTATATCAATAATAACTTGTTTTTCTCAGTCTACGTACATACGATTCCCATTTTTTTTACTTTTCTATGTTTGTATGTCGTTGGTTCTTATGTTTCATCCGGCGTCCTTTATAATCTTCGAAGCAGTTATGATAAGAACTTTTTGATATTTCCTTGAGCTCTTTCTGCGATTTGGTTTCAATCTCCTTCTTTACGTGGGTCTCCTTAACCTTGGGAACAGAAAAAATTAAAGGGAGTGAAATCTGGCGAATACGGTGGCTGAAGCATGATAACGGTGTTGTTTTTGGCCATAAAATTACGAACAAGCAATGATGAGTAAACAAGTGCTTGAGTTGTAAATGCCATGAATTGTTTTTCCATAACACTCATGATCATTCAACAATTCTTGAGCGATTCTCCATAACAATTTTCTTCAAATTTCATTTTATTAAAACACTCAAAACCTACATTTTTTGCAGACTAGAGTAGATAATTTCGAGTTCATGTCTACTGACATGATTCAATAATTACAAAATCTACCTGGAATTTCATATAACTTCAAGTAAGATCTACCCTTATTATCAATTCCATCGTTACCAAACAAAATAATGAAGGGCGACTAAACAAATATACTTGTTATCGATGTCATCGCCCTCACTTACATTTTGTTTACATAGGATGACTTTCAATTTGAAATCTATACGTTCGGCTGAGTTGCTATTATGTTTTCAGAATACGAACCCAATTTCTCTCATAGACCCATCTGAACTTATGAGGCCAGAGCCGTTGTTTGCTTCGAAACCTGTTGGACAATTCAGAGACTACTCTGTAGATGAAAATGATCCTATCAAAGAAAGAGTGAGGAAGACCTACACGGATATGCATACAAACCAAACTTTCGACTTTGTGAAAGGTGAGGATCTGTAACATCTTTAAACAAACTTTTTCATGATTAGAAATTATTGTTGTTAGGAAATGATTAGCCATAACGATGTAAAAACAAAAAGTGATAAATTAGTTTCATTTCTTGTAGTTGTAAGGTACTTTGAAACTGTTGAACACCATTTTTAAACATAGCTAAAGAATTTGGAGAAAGACAGTTCTGATAGTCCTACTTATTATAAATAAATTGATGTTGAGAAGTACACTTTTGAAACGAACTTTCATTTATATGCTTCGGAAAAAGAAAATTTTCTTCAAAATAAATCAAACCCATCAATTATAATAATAATAATGTTTTTTGGTAACAGCAGTGAAAAACTCTCTCCGCGGCAAGTATCAGCACATACTTCGACAGATCTGGTCATCGGAACTGTCGGGGAAGAACAAAGTTGCTGCAACAAATATGCTTGCCGATCCAATCTTACTCTACTCGTTTGGAGTAGTGAAGTGGACTCGGGAGGAGCTGTATCAACTCGACGTAA
>NW_019291553.1:10316-85171 GCF_000500325.1 Leptinotarsa decemlineata | reverse complement strand
TTTCTTCAAGTGATTGATTTTGCAAGAATTTACAGAATTGGCAGTTTATGCAAATTCTAAGAAGGTATTATGAAACAAATGAAAAACTTTGAGGTTAGGGGAATTTGGTAGACTCGGGGTGAAAAATGGGGTATAAAGACAACGATTGTATTTTTAATATGTTTTGCTTTGGACCCTCACACAAAGTATATACTTCAAGAATCTGAGCCAAAGGCAGGCTAAAGACCATATAGGTAATGTGAGAGGGCACTTTTAGAATGAGTTATTCAAAATACAAGAGCACGGCTTAAGATCCTTCAAAAGTAATCAAATTGAACGTAAATAGGCGGAAAAAAGGCAACCAATTCTGAAAATACTCAAACTTTATCCATTATCAGCGGGAATTTCTGGAACATAGTTTAGATAAAAAGAGTTGGCCAAAAGTAAAGCTATAACTTCGAATGGAAAATATAACTAGTTAGCAAAATTTTTCAACAAATTCAACTTACTTGTAACGAATGTAGCCCATACTTTCACTGTTTCAGTTATACTATATACGAAATTCCATATATAAGATGCTGTTGGTTGAAGCATTGAATGGTGAACGCAAGTCCCGCTCACAAGCCAATACCTCAAAATTTCAAATATTTCTAATACTTTCCTTAAATCAGCGTTTTTACCATATCTATGGGTGAAAATATTCGAAATGAGTACTCACATCGGTTTGTTCCACCTCTATTAATCGAAATACGTCATTAAAGCCCTGTTGGCCTCAGGAAATATTTAACTATGCTTCTTAGTATCCGGACGATTTCATAATGCCACTTTCAGTGGAATCGAACAATCGAAAGTAAAATCGGAAGTGGTCTGATTCTATTCAGCAAAAGGAATCGGAATATATATCTTTGGTTTCTCTCTACGTCGATTTATCCCACACTGGAAGTGTTCATTCTCACCTTGAACATAAACATATGTTGAAAGTTAAAAATTCAATTTTTTTCCCCAATATGCTTTCTTTATATATTTTTGGTTTTCATCCAAATTTAAAAATTCCCACCGCTAACTCGCAGAATTGTCTAATATCACGCCATTAGTTACACAGTTCTGAACCTCTATCACACAACTATGACATTTAAAAGGCTACTCAGGGGTCACCTGGTACATAGATACCATCGTTAAAGTAATTAATAACAGCTATCCACAACCTATCACAACGAAGCGTGATTATGGAATATCTCAACAATGAATCGAGTACGACACACACCTCGCCACCAGAGTGTTGAAAGAACCACGGTCTGTTTCGACAAGTACGTCCTCACACTCCTGGGTCCTTGTTCAGACTGATACTGATAGCTTTAATGCAACCGCCTGCTCACCAAGTTATCCGAATGTGAAATGCTAGCCAGTGGACAACGGCAGAATGTCTCGATCCAAGTATTGAAGTAATCGATTGATCAGTCAGGTTGAAGCCTGGCTCCCTTACCCTCATAATAATAATAATAAATCGACTTTATTCATCAAAAATAAATTAGATGAACAGGCGTATTATCAGCATAAGCTGTTTTTTAAATCAACCTGGCGTTCGTTTGTCAGAAGGACAAATTAATCACAACTGATTTTGAGATTGACGATATGAAGGTCCTCAGACATCCGCACCGCCCTTCACGGTGTACTCCTACCTGGCTGAGGTGAATTGGTGAAAAGATTGTTCATCCGTTTACGGAGGATATGAGGGCCTCATTCAAAAGAGTGTCTTCTGTATCGGAAGGAATCGTCTACAGCATAATCTCTATAGCTTCCCTAACTAACTGTTGAAGTAACTTTTAGGAGGCCGCTCTTGCGGAGACGCCCTCCCACCACTGGGTCTCCTCAATGGAGACATGTACTCAACGTGCCGCCCAAGTGTGTAATGACCCCCAGCAACATGATATTCAAGTTGAAATCACCCTCAAGCTGAAACTGCACACACCATCAATGTCATATGCCATGCAACGTGACGAGTGGTAGTGGAAGTAGAACCGGTGGTATTCTTCAAGGTCATGTGACGTACGACCCCGAGTTCATCGTTGAGGGTTTCAGGTCAAGTCATAGGCGGATAGTTAAAAAGGGGTTTCACGATCATATCAAGTCAAAGGCGGAGAGTCGTAAAGGAGGTTTCAAGTTCAAAGTCAATGGGAGGCCATACCCTATTAGTGTTGTTATAGTTATTTTTGTTGCAGGCGTTTTAGTCTGCTTTTATCAACGTAAAGGACATGCATGCATTTGAGGTGATGATTTGACATAGGTATTATAAATATTAAACTTATTTTCATATTGGGCAAATTAAGTTGTGGTGGAAGGAGGAATTAGGGATATTTTTTGCTGTCCTACCAGTTAGGAATAACATTGACAGGAAAAACAATTCTGATAAATATTTCGACCACCTCCAATTGTTAATTCCAAAATTTCCGTCCAGTGGGACGGAATGAATATTAACAACGAA
Organism: Leptinotarsa decemlineata; assembly: GCF_000500325.1. Taxonomy (NCBI): domain Eukaryota; kingdom Metazoa; phylum Arthropoda; class Insecta; order Coleoptera; family Chrysomelidae; genus Leptinotarsa; species Leptinotarsa decemlineata. Next base: position 82,710 of record NW_019291553.1, on the reverse strand, counting down.
AAGAAAGTGCTGAAAAACTACAGGAATGAACATTCTGGTATTGTAATTGTAACGAAAATGCAGCTTATGAGGAAAACATAAGTGTACTCAGATAATATGCTTTTTCGACGCACTTCTTGTCAGCGTTTATCGGCTCTGCATGGGGTGTCCTCATTACTTGTATTAATTTCAATAAGCCGTATTCGTGTTCGCTATTTAAAAGGTTTTCAAATTGTCAAATGTAGTCGCACAGTTGAGACTTGAAAAGTTCTGCGCGAGTCTACCTAAAGAATGAGTTGGGTAAATATTTCGAACCGTTCTAGAATCGTTAAAACTGTGAACCCGAATGCACTTGTAGATATCAAGTTAAAAGGCCTCGCTCTCTCTCTATTTATTACTTTTTGTCAAAATAAGCCTTGTTGAAGTGAATTATGAGAGCATAGAATTTTCCGAATGCCTCATGCCCCAATCCTTTTGATTACTATGTTAGTTCTCTTCAGCTCGACTTATTTATAATGCATGTTTAGTCTATAAGAAAGTTCAACTGAAGATCCACATAAATGATGATTTTTTTGTAGCAATAGTGCTGTGCTGTGTTCTTGAAAATCTCGTAAACATTACTTCAACTTTAGAAATTCATAATACATAGACATTTTATCTTAACGCATTAGAAAATGATAGTTTGCTTAAAAAAGGAATTACTCAAACGCAAATGGAACTAATAACTGAAAATCATCAAAAGATAGTTTCAACCGATCAATGGGATCAAGGTATGATTTCTATACGCAAGACCGTTAAGTATTTTGAAAAATATGTTCATGTAACGCTTCCCTACCGAATTATTCAATAAGCATATATATTATATACTTTCATCACACCCAAGTATAAAAACTGGTATGAGGACATTATCACTTCACAGCAAAATTAACATAATAATATATTCAAGAGGATTATAATATAGGTGTTTCATACTCACTGCATTTCGATGAAAGCATTCGAATTAACAACAATTTTGGTATACCAGAATTACATCTACTGCAAAGGGACATCTTTAACGGAAAATTTGAAAAAAACTTGTGAAATACTGAAATATTCAAGTATTCAACTTTACATTTAAGTCATTTTCAATTGACATTGATGTGAATGTCGTTTTTTGACATAGTCTATTTTGAAACAACGGTACATAACCAGTAAATACATGCTGGATAATCAGAGAATATGAAGAGAATCACAGCAGTGCCGGCTTAACTGGTGTCGCAAACTCCAAGTCATTCCGTTCAAGAAGAATTCTACTTCAAAGTTGAAGAAATATATAGCTTTAAGCACAGATATGCAATGAATTCGTTTCTATTCGGTGCATCTACCTAATAGATATAATATTAGAGATTTTGATTCCCATTGTCAGAAAAAAGTAACAGATTACAAATCTACGAGATTGATAAGTGAAAAAAGGAAATGAGAATAATAAAATATCTGGACTGATAGATTCGGGTGAGTTATTTGAAAAACTAAAGTGATATAAAGAATATGTAGAATAAATGAGTACAGAATTTTAAAATAATATAACGCAAATTTGTAAAGCAAACATTATTATGACCTGAAATGAAATGAATTGGGAAATGGGTTAGAAGGAAGTGGTATATCAATAATATGAAAACTAATATAAATCAGACAAATACTGATGAAAACTTGAATGAACCAATGAATTAATTAAGAGAAATATAAAGTAAAATATGGAAACAGCAGAAATTGAGAAAAATAAAAAATATTTCAAGTCAAGCTACTTCACGACGTTTCGATTATGAGGAGGCAACCTATTTTTGATTTTACTAGAGTTTCTGTTCATTCATTGGTTAACTGATTTATTTTTTTATTATTATTTCCATTCATGATATTTAATATTTATTGTTTCTATATTATCAAGATATCATCTATTAGCCAATCCATTTCTATTTTAGGTCACAATGAGTTTTCTTTACACTTCCTTTTTATATTCTATTGAAAACGCTTTCTCTCGCCAGACCAAAAATGGTGTTTTTCACGCGGATTCCGCTACCACAGTTAGCATCAGCAGGAGATTAATAAAACTGAATTGAAAAGGTTATTTTCAGGAGAGAATAGTATCAGAGAAAAAAATTTCCATCTTTAAACAATAAATGTGGAAAAACTTTCAAAGGAAGTAATAATAAACACAAAGATGTGTAGATCATGTGTAGAAGTTTCTTCCGAATATAAACTGGAGGAAAAAACCCTTTCGAAACAACTTATTTCTTATAAACGTTGAACTACTCGAAAAAATACTTTCGAAACATATTGCATTGTACATAAATCACTTTTTGTTTGACGATGAGAAAGTAGAAAGCCAAAATCTTTTTTTCTACCTAAGAATCACTACTACTTCTTAAAAAAGTAATGATAATGTTTTTATATGTATCTAGACGAATCATTTCTGTTCGATAAATGGACTGTATCAAGAAAAATTGCGGTTGAATTCGTGACCACAAGGACTTACCGATTATGTAACAGCTGATGTTCAGTCCCGTGATTGTTCAGCTTCTAATGGTAATCTGTCTGGTGGAAGCTGGATGACGGGAGCCATTGATGTTGAGGATAATCGGCAGGCCGTGACACAAATACGCAAATTCAAAATAATGTTTGTTGCGATGCAGTATTTACTAGAATATTCACGAGAAAAAATTGGACACCAATCGTTCGCATTAGCGTCTGTTTTCGAACTGTCTTTTATATATCAATTTTATTGACAAAAAAGATGTCACCTCTTGTGGCTAGTGGCGCGTACAAAAGGATTTTCTCAGGTTTCAATAAATATTCAACGGCTATTCGTAACATTCTCTCCAATGAAATGAAAGTTATTTACTGAAGAGTGGGACAATGTATGTCAGAAGATGAAATTCAGAAAAACAAAATTAAAAAATAATAAATCAAAGGCTTTTTCATTAGTTCCGTCTTCCATTGTCTAATATATAAAATGATTCGAAATCCCTGAAACAACTGAAAAAGAAGAATTAAAAATGAATAGCCTGAATGAAATAACCTGAAATGAAATAATAGTGAAATAAACTACACGTAAAAATAGAACAATTGAACAAAAAATAAAGAAATTAAAGTTAAAAGTTGAGAGATTCCAAGTCTTGTTAGTTCACGACGTTAGGATGACTGGTGATGACTGGGTCATCACCCGAAGACGATCGTAGAAACTAATAATTCAGGGATTTCAAATCATTTTATATATTAGACAATGGAAGTCCAAACTAGAGAAATTCATCATGAAACATTGTCAATCACCTTGAAACAAAGGCTTTTTGTCAGACCGTTTCCAGAGAAAAAAAATTAATAATGAAAGGATTTATCATTTGAGAGTGGAGTTTCAACAATTGACGCTTCAGAGTTCTGACCGCAGTTTTCATTATTGCAATGCGAGCAACACTATCTACACCAAGGTTAAGAGAAAATATGAGTCCCAAAGTCCAATGCAATGGAGGAGAGTTATCCTCCTTGACAGAGAGGATAAGACATCAGCTTCAGGATTTAACCATTTAGCCCTTTGTTGTAGTGTAGGAAAATAATGTCTGTACCTACGCTTCCAAAAATCTTGTTGTAAACGTGGTAACATTTGTCATCGTTAGAGGCGAGTAAGTGACAGAAAGGTTAAATCGGGGACAGATATATCAGAAAGAGACTCCAGGGTTTAGAAACGCCCTGGAGTAGGAAGTTGGATATTATCTACGTCTGTGCTTGCAGCTCCCAAAGTGCGAGAGTTAAGAAGCGATTCAATTGAGACTGAAATAGTGTAGAAGGAGGGTTGAAATGCCATTTGATAATGCACTACGACAAGTAAAGCGAAAAGGAAAACGTATGTAGAAAAATCAGTGTCCAGTTCTAATTGGCGTTGTTGCGGAGCACACCAAAATGCATAAATTACACTTTAGGACCCTTCTATGGCTACTGAAGGTGAATAAAAACGGCCTTCCGAAGACAAAACGCCTTAGCTGGAAAACGGCTCAACCTGATAAAGACGTTACAGGGAAAGGTTTTCCATTACGGGTTGAAAATATTTGAGATTAGTCCGCCAATAGTGTATACTTTCGGAAAGAACAGCATGGATTAATCTTTTACAAGAAGTATCCAACATTTCTGCGCAAGGAGACAATGTGTGGTTCGTCGACTGTAGTGAAGGTGATATTAATGATAGTGTCATATCACTAGATAATCATGATTGACACGGTTACAGCATGAGAGAATATTTCAATCAACCACCGACTCCCATAATTATTTTCTCTTCGATGAAAGCCTGTGGTTTTCTGAGTGACTGTCAAATTTTTCAGGAGAATGAATACTTTGGGTATATCTAACTAATAGTGAGATACCATCATACATCTCCGAAATAGTGATGTGACTCACCATTTCTCAAAAGGGAGCTTTCAGATTAGGAATGAATCGTTGAATATGCGAAATAATTCGCTGTTATGTTTTCAATGAAGAATGTCTCGCAATCAACTGTGCCAAAACATCTTCATTCCATGAACTGATAGATCATGAACTCACTTACTTTCATTTCCATAAAAAAAATTGCCTGAGAAACCGTGAGCATTGTTGATAATTTCTGAAGGTGAAAGACCACGAAATGCTATATCTGTCGAATTGGCTATTGAGGATATAAGAAATCATAAAGCGGGCGGACATTGATTCTGATGTAGGCAAATCTGTTAGATACAGATATTCTAAATCGGTATGTAGAGCTGACTATCCATTAAAGCATCATCTGGGAGTTCGATCATGTGCAAGTAAGGCGTAGTTTGATTTTCTCCCTTGAACTCTACGCGTAAACGCTATGAGTTAGAGAAAAGAACAGCGACAAGAAGTGCTAGTCGGAGGATATCAATTTTCGAAAGGAACGCTACTTTACTAAGTGAGTGGAATAGCAAACTTACATATATATTATACACGCATATCCCTTTTTACTGGAGTCACAAAATCCATGCAACTCACAAGCGACGAAGAAGTATGGAATGATTAGGTAAAGGATACCCATGTCCGATATCATATGCAATTCTTTTTTGTCTTTTCAAAATACGAATAATGTTATTAGTAGGTGTATCATCTCAACTAATATCAGAAGACCATAGCCTCTGGATCGAATGTTTGAGAAAAAAGGTTACATAGGATACAAAACCTGAAGGTTGGTAAATCCGAGCTAGTTCGAAACGAAGTATATGTTTCGAACAAAGTCGTTTTTACAATAGGAGAACAGTAAAGGAAAAGAAAACCAATGTGCGGTTTCAATTCAAGCCAAGAACTTTGAGCGAAGAATTTTTGAAGTCCATCAAAAGTGAATTTTTCGCAACATTCGAAGGGAATTGAGTATTCAAAAGAAAAATTTTGTTACTGAAGAATGTTCTGATGTCAAAGCCTCCGCGATCAACCCATTCATCAAATCTAGCGCAGCAAACAAAGTCATTAATATAGGAGAAAGTATGAATAACGCATGAAATTGACAGACACTTGTCACCCTCATCTGTAGCTAGTGTAGCTTCGTTTGTTTTTAATTTAATAAAAAGATACATTTTAATATTATGATAGAAACAGTAAACAAAAATCCATGAGGAGACTAACAATATCTTATTGCAACTTGGGATCAACGAAAAAGTAATAATTCGAAAATCTTTGATTAGGTGACCGTGGCGTTAAAAACCACTCGCAGCTTTTTGGTAGTACTTTTCGGATTCAGGACACAACAATGCAGAATTTAAATGGTATTGGGAGAGGTATCACATACACGAACGCTTTTTGTGTATCATGCCTTCAAATATTCTTTCATGAAAGCTGAATATTGCCTATACAAGTAGGGATTTTTCAGAAGGCGACCTTCTAACGAATAGAATCGATTTACCACGATTTACCGCTCGGACATTATATCTTTGGATGAAGAGCACTCAGGGACCGAAACGTTTTCTATTTCCCATAGTTTTTCTCTTGTTTCTTTGATATCAAAAATTATATAATACATCTAGCGCTCAATTTCCTGATGAAATAAAATCCGAATATTTCTTTGATTGCGTCAGGCTCTCCATCATTGCCTGATATATGCCCGTGGCTAGATTACTAAGAACAGTAATTCTATTCAGACACGACTTTCAAAAAGAATTTTTTTTCTTAATTTTTCCATAGTTGAGCAATATCGATTTCCCTCAAAACTCAAAAATACAATGTCTGATTTTTGAAACAGCTCACTAATACTCTATGAAAATGAAGGTCGAAGTACAATATCCTCGTCAGAGTAGTGAGAGTCTTTAGTGAAACAGTCCAATAAATCAATACATAGTAATAATTATCATCCATGATAATGATTTTCACAAACATTTTAATTTCCAGACGCGTTTGGCTAACACAGTATCTTCTTCTGTAGAAATGAATAATACATACTGGGCTACAATTATATTGTTACAATTATATAATTATATTCAACAGTATTAAGTACCTAACTTAATTGGTTGATAGTGTAAGTGATCTCCAGTGAAATAAATAAACCTATTACACTCTTAATTATTGGACATCAGGTAAATTTTGAATATGAGTAAATATTTTAGTAGTATCCAAAAATGTTCAATAATAGTAAAGGGTCCACCTCCTATTGGTCGGTCAGTGGGAAACCAAAATGAAAACGCTTTATTTCCTATTTCTCTTATAATACTAATAATACACTATATATACACATAAAATCTAGCGGGAGTAAGGTGAGAGGGTATGTTAGGGATGGGTGTAGGAGAAGGGTGAAATGACAGGAGGAGAGCCCAGAACGCCAACGGAAGGAAACGCCATCTTATAGTTGCACGATTGAACAATGGGAGGCGCCCCCACTGGTGTTAGCAGGTAGCTCCCCACCCAACAGTACTTCATTTCAGATCAGCTTGCATTTCGGTACATGGTGTTAGATGGAAGTTAGTGTATCTCAAGCTTGATGTTAGTATCTCCTGGAAAAAGTTCATGAAACAACCAGGTAAGAGTAATTCTGGACTAAGTGCGATCGCATTCGTGCCATTCATGGAAGATATCAAGTGTCTCATGAATCAACCTGTGTTTGCGGGGCTGATTATAGTATTTATTTCCAGCGTCTCCAGCAGGTGCAACTTCTGCATAGTCGAAGTGAACGATATTGTGCATATTTAAAGTTGGCTAGGTGTTACATAAATGATTTATATGGACAAATAATTATGAAAAGAACGGGAAACAATGTCCCGTTTTTAAAACAAAAAAAAATCTAATCAAAATAAAAACGGTATGCATTTTTGGTATCGTTGCACTAAACACCATGTATAACAATTATTCCAAAAAATTTGCCGTACATGCTTGACGAACAGATACAGAATGTTCTAGGCAGATATATTTTTTACAAAACCGGCATGTATATCTTATTTTCCGATCTTTACAGAAGGTACATCTTCCACTTTTATTTTGTTCAATTTCGACTTGCTCAACCAACACAGTAGCACTAATTCTAGCTGCAAGCTGTCTAATTTCTCTTGGCAGATATTTGAATTGTTTCCATTTGAATTATTTCTGTATATAACTATGGCGCTTATACCAGCAACATTGAGGAGTCCATATATAATTACCTACCATGGCCACTTACGTGTATTTCTCGAAACATTATATTTTGCAGAAAGTTGGTTAACTGTATCAACTCCGCCTTTGGTTGAATTGTAAAAAGTAATTATCTCTGGTTTCGCCTCTGCACCAGATTCAAACTCAAATTCAAATTTATTAACAAATGTACAATATCAAGTGAATGTCTATGAATATCAAAAAATTGTAATTACATGTATAATATTTTAACACAGTCTACTAAGTGTAAACACTTTTGTTTGACTGGGTTAGTTGAAAAATGAAGATAATGTTAACTGTTGAAAGATATTGTTCATGAAACAATACATAGAAAAGGAGAAATGTATCAATAATAGTATTTTATTATGAATGAGGGTGAAATAAATTATCTGTTGAACTGAACTATTTCAATGTGAGCACATTATCAATTTTTTCACTATTATCTAATATCCAATTGTGTAATGTTTTTTTAAATGCTGTTGTTCTCAACTTTTTAATTTCTCGTGGAATTATATTGTAAATTTTACAACCAATACATATACAGTGTTGCATTAAATGTATAATACACTTAGCAATTTGAAAGCATATATTGGTCTTTGATCTTGTATCATACTGATGTTCTATTATGTCAGTATTTGCAGAATGTTTTTTATATAGATGGTACTGATTTTGTAAAATATTTGTCTGATATTTAAAATGGAATTAAAGGTATTCGAAAGACATTTGAAACAAGGTGCCACTCGACCCACTTTCCCTATCTAAATAAGGGTCATCGGACGCACCCCTCCAAGGGGGTGCATACTACAAAAAATCTGATTAGTCTGAAAGGTGTCCCTCTTTCAATTAGAAATTGACGTGCCCGAGTTTTTTTCAAAAATCTTACTTTTTATATTCAAAAACGGCTCTGTTAAGTTTTCGTTGTTACACACTGTATAAGAACATTTAGAAATTGACGTGCCCGAGTTTTTTTCAAAAATCTTACTTTTTATATTCAAAAACGGCTCTGTTAAGTTTTCGTTGTTACACACTGTATAAGAACATTTAACTGGTTAGTTTTTTAAAATAACTTGTTTTGACCTTCGGATATATTTGGAATACTATCATAGGATTCGATATTCAATTGAAATTTGATGGAACCAAATATTTCTTTTTCAGAGTCAACTACTAGTGATTCCTGTTGCATGATAAGTTACTCACACCAGCAAATAGTTGTATGAGTGTAAAATTCCACCATATTTACTTCCAAATGATACTATTTTACTTATTTTCACTTGACGTTTCCCTCAACTTTCTTGATAATCATCTTTGCATCTTTGTTCACATTCCAAATTTCTTTTTGGTTTTCATTTATGTTGTTACTAGAGCAGCAGCCTTTTCGGCAAGTTTAGCATCTTCAACTTTTACTGTATTCTAAGCTTCATTTCCGAGCATGTTATCAGGCTTGCGCTTTTCTTCAAGTGATTGATTTTGCAAGAATTTACAGAATTGGCAGTTTATGCAAATTCTAAGAAGGTATTATGAAACAAATGAAAAACTTTGAGGTTAGGGGAATTTGGTAGACTCGGGGTGAAAAATGGGGTATAAAGACAACGATTGTATTTTTAATATGTTTTGCTTTGGACCCTCACACAAAGTATATACTTCAAGAATCTGAGCCAAAGGCAGGCTAAAGACCATATAGGTAATGTGAGAGGGCACTTTTAGAATGAGTTATTCAAAATACAAGAGCACGGCTTAAGATCCTTCAAAAGTAATCAAATTGAACGTAAATAGGCGGAAAAAAGGCAACCAATTCTGAAAATACTCAAACTTTATCCATTATCAGCGGGAATTTCTGGAACATAGTTTAGATAAAAAGAGTTGGCCAAAAGTAAAGCTATAACTTCGAATGGAAAATATAACTAGTTAGCAAAATTTTTCAACAAATTCAACTTACTTGTAACGAATGTAGCCCATACTTTCACTGTTTCAGTTATACTATATACGAAATTCCATATATAAGATGCTGTTGGTTGAAGCATTGAATGGTGAACGCAAGTCCCGCTCACAAGCCAATACCTCAAAATTTCAAATATTTCTAATACTTTCCTTAAATCAGCGTTTTTACCATATCTATGGGTGAAAATATTCGAAATGAGTACTCACATCGGTTTGTTCCACCTCTATTAATCGAAATACGTCATTAAAGCCCTGTTGGCCTCAGGAAATATTTGACTATGCTTCTTAGTATGTGGACGATTTCATAATGCCACTTTCAGTGGAATCGAGCAATCGAAAGTAAAATCGGAAGTGGTCTGATTCTATTCAGCAAAAGGAATCGGAATATATATCTTTAGTTTCTCTCTACGACGATTTATCCCATACTGGAAGTGTTCATTCTCACCTTGAACATAAACATATGTTGAAAGTTAAAAATTAAATTTTCTTCCCCAATATGCTTTCTTTATATATTTTTGGTTTTCATCCAAATTTAAAAATTCCCACCGCTAACTCGCAGAATTGTCTAATATCACGCCATTAGTTACACAGTTCTGAACCTCTATCACACAACTATGACATTTAAAAGGCTTTCACATGTTAGTTTTATACTTGATAATGGGGTAAAACACGAAACCGGTCGTAAAAATAAAATAACCAGTGGAAATTTGACGAATTTGCACAAAATAAACCAGTCATCAATCACACATGTGATATCTCATTTGAAAAATGAGTTTACACCATTGAATTCTATGTAATAAAGTGATTTGGAAATGTTTTCATAGAAACAAGAAATTTTTGACAGAAAAAAACTTTTCGAAAAGACACATTTTCGAAAAACATGTAAATCAGAAAAAATTATGATACATATCGATATGCGGTTTTCGCCATTAGGTTTGTCTTACAATTTGACGCTCAGACACAGCCATCAGTTTTCATCTTTCTGGTTTGAAAACAGTAGTTTCTCTTTAAAAGTGTCCAATTTGGTCCACTCTGTACACTTATAGGATTGATTGCATATAATAGTTTCAAAGCGAGACCATACATGTTTTATATTCCTTTTGAAGTGAAGTACAATTCCGAAAAATCGATATGGGTAGGGAAATATCGATTACTCAAGCATGTTGATTACAGAAACCTTATAATACTTACTGGTTCCATTTTTCGCAGCGTTCCCATCAAATCACTCATTCTTTCTTCAAAACCGGATGCAAAAGCATTGGGATCGATTGCAATGAATGCTTGTCCGTTGTCGGCGATTTCAGAGAAAGCACTCCATTTTCGAATATTGGGTCCATACTTCGAACCTGAAGATGAATAGTAAATTTCACATTTTTATTATTTGCCTTATAATTTTTATTTCTTATAGTGAACTGAACACAAACTTTGAAAAAATCTGTTTCCCTTTCAGTTCATACGTAAACATTATTTTATTACATAGGGCGTTCCAACGAAAACTTGACCCTCCCTGCAAGTCAAAAACAGATGTGTAATAGAAAATTTCAAAGGACACGTTAATTTTCATTTCTAGGGAGAATAATTCTGATATGGAAATCATACCCGAAACTTCACCCCACTGCGGTCAGCAACTACCACCCCTATTTTTTTCAAAGGCATGGGGGGTCGAGTGATACATCATTTGAAAGATCTTTTCTCCCTCTATTACTTCTGTATTTTTTTCCATCTAAATTGGTTCATTCGTTATTGAGGAATTAAATGTTGAACGTTTTATTTAAGGAAAAACAGAACAACACAGAGAAAATCATCAAAAGTAATATTAATGACTACACAATCAACGGATAAAGTTTACGAAATGGCCTCCATTCATCTTCAAGAGAAAAATCAAACAGTTCATTCTTCCTCTGGAAGATGATCACTTGGTGATTGAAACACATGTCCAGGTGTCAAAAATAACGGTTTAGTATTGGGATAGAACTCCAGTAATATTCACTACTACACCGAAGGTTCCAAACAGTGCATCCCTGTTTTCAGGTAGCAACTTTTCAAAATCTATCAATCAGCCTATTCTGACAAAACTGAGTAACCCACTCCAAGAACAGTTTAGAGACGCTGACTTCGTCGAAAACAAACGAGGACGAAGCGTGGGAGCAAATTACATTCTGCAAACTTCCTGTTACAGGACCGTATTCTTTGAAAAAAAAATCAAAATAAAAAAATAATTATTGGCTTCTGAATCACTCTGGAAGACGACTCTCTCTTCTTGGCCTCTGACTTTCACAGGTAACTTCTTTTTTTGTTCTTTCTTCTTTTGCATATTAAATTATCTGTTCGTCACTGGAGTCTTTGTCAGTCATCAGTTTTTCACAGACTTAATACTGAGTTCAGAGGTTGGCAGAATTCAAATGGAACATTAGATAGACCAAAAGTTATCCTTTCGAACTGACCTCGTTCATCTAGAGTTACAAATGAAGTTTTGGCCGTTGCATATTGTGAATAATCATGGGCAAGATTTGAAGTTGAATTGTAATTGCTTGAACTTTCAAATTTTTCATCAACTGATGGAATAGGATATATTAACTTTTCAGTTTGTTTATTTGAACGTCTATAATCGAGCAGTAATCGTGTTTCACCTGATTGACTCGACCGTTACTTGATGAAGATCCATAGTAATTTCACAAACTACACCGGGAACAATTTGATCTTCACAAACTTCATTTACAAAAATATTACGATACACCATCACAGTAGTTTTTCCGTAGTGAATAACATATTTCTTTCAGGGTCTGTAACAATTCCATTATCACGCCTATTTCACAAATAATACTTTTAATTGTCTCTCTTCTAACTAAAATGGCTCTATATGGCTTGCTAATGATTCGTTTAACATTATCGTTTACCATAAATGGACATTATCAATGTCCATTTGTATCAAAACGGTACAACATAGCTCCCTCTCAATTATATCCTTACCAGTCGCTTGTCCAACGTTCAACATTTCAGCTGTTATAGGTTCATGACTAGCGCTAGTTGTGCTGAAGATATTTTTCCCAACTTCTGACGTTTCTCTATTGTGGCAGGTCTCAATTTATATGGATTCTCAATGAGCATGTCTGTGTTTGGAATGAAACGACAACCCTCTCTGGAGAAATGACGGAGATTCTCTCATTTGAAGTTCGACCCAGAATAACATCAACGGATTGAGCTTCACCTGGTACCAAACAAAAGAACACCTTGTCGAAAAAAGAAACATCTCCCAACTCGATTCTGGTTGTGACTGACTCCCCGTTGAAACTAGATGAACTTTGCATCAAGTTTGACAACTTTTATTTTTCAAAATTTGTTTTTAACATCAAAGAGGCTCTTAAAATATTATTATATTACAAAAAAAGGAATTCGGTGACGAGTTTAGTTAAAATAAATGATTTAGTACAGGTGTGCTTGAATTTTGATAAGTAGTATAAAACGATAAATAAAAAAGTTTCCCATTTGATGCGGACTTTATCGGTGACACTGTATATGGAAATGTGGGAAAACTTTTTGAACAAATGTTTTGTCGTTATATATATAGATGCAGATGGGTCAGTTTAAATATTCAATGAGTAATCGAATACCTGAAGGAATTCAGGTAGAATTTGAATCCCACGGCGAGTACGATAAAGATAATTTCAAGGAATTCCTTCCTATTGAAATTTTAAAGTGATTGCCACCCCTGTTTTATAATGAAATGAGCATGTGAGTACAATTTACCGCTGAAAAAACAGTTTGCAAATATTTCTGAGTGAAACTTAACATCAAATAAGAATAAACTTTAAAATGAGTTGATACTCTTTGGAAAATGATAATTTAATTTTGGAATGAAGCAAATAACCCACCTGATAATATTCCGCAAAATATCTCAACCATCATTCCTAAACCATAACCCTTATATCCTGAGTTCAGTTCTTCTCCACCAAGAGGCAAGAGTTTTCCAGCGTCATAGGCAATGTTGGCGTCAGTTTCGAGTCTTCCATCGTTATTAAGAGCCCAACCACTGGGGATTGGTTCATTTTTTCTTCGTTGGATCTCTATCTGATAAAATGTTTGTTAGGAGACGAAATGGCGTATATGATGAAAATGCAAAAATTGAAAACAAAAACATATTTTTCAAGAACATATGCTTTCATAACCAGAATCACGATAGAAGAGAACAAAATCCGGGCTAGTAGACTGTAGTCGAATGGAACCTGAAGTACCAAGCATTTCGTTCTCTACTGATACAGAAATCATCAGTGGTATAGGCGTTGACTGCGAGGACAAGGACGAATATTACATTAAGGACTCATCTCACTCCATCAAGAAAATAAGTACTTTGGTCCTGCAGCCGAGTTATATTCAGGAAAATTTCAATGTCTTTTCTCTCTCCACCATGGTCAAGGATATCACAGGGGACATAACAGCACTTCTCGACCATGTTCTCAGCACTATACATTCACAATGAAATACCTCTTTCCATCAACAAATAATAAATTAAGTCGCTATGGTTAGTCCTCTCAGCCCTGCGGTTACAAATTTATACATGGAAGTTTTCGCTCAGCTCCGTTCAATTAAAACTTACCTGTTAGTTTCGCTATATTGATGACATTTTCGTTAATTGGAGTCATAGGAAATAACCATGACAGTTTCTACGCTGCTTCAACTCCATTCATTCTCGCATCCAGATAAATAGAAAACGAAGAAAAGATGCCATTTTTGGAATACCACTGGTAGACAAAAAAACTTATGAAAATCTAACTCACATAGTTTATCGCAAACCTACTCATACTGACTGGTATCTCAACAAGTAATAATACCACCATACAGGGCAAAAACCTGCTGTGATGAAAACACTTGTTGATTCGTGCCAGCAGGATTTGTGAAGCACATTTTCTTAAAGCAGAACTTTGTCATACAGACCAAGCTCTACAGACACATGATTTCACAGTCAAGAAATTGAACGTTATAGTAGAAGAAATACTTCAATTTCGACCATGATACAGCCGCCGGTGGTGGGCACACTCTATTTGAATTAGATGAACAAGTCACCCACCGCATCGAAAAACTATTTGAACGTCACAATATCAAGACCAATTACAAACTTACAATCAACTACGAAACACTATCAGATAGGCCAAGGACGAAAGAGAGCCTCTGACATCTGTCGGTGTTTATAGGATTCCCTGTTCCTGTGAAACTGCTGTCCTGTCTCATTCAACGCATTACCACATATGACATCTTAAAGAGGCCATTGAGATCAATGAGCATTTCAATAACTTCAACTGAAAAGAACGATGTATACGGGTAAACAGAACGTAGTATCCAGTACTCAAGAAGGCTAGAAATGGACTAGAATATGACTCCGATCGACATCCATCAGTAGCATAACTGTCAACAATGTAGACCAACCAGAACAACTTAGTGATAGTGCGAAACAATTAGGAGTGAGTATTTCCATGGAAACCCCGCCATCATCGCCATCACCGTCCCCATTATCAGCCTCGTCGCCATCTCCACCACCATCACGTCCATCATCTCCCCACCATCCTCAGAAATGTTTAATACTGGTGAACGCGTAGCTCACCAGTCAGTCGTTGCTGACACTTGGATACCACTTATGATGTCTTTGCAGTAGCAGACGAAACGTTTAGTGCTTCAGATTCCATTCGACCACGGCTTATCAGTTCGAATTTTTTCCCATTGTTCGCATTTTTTGTTTTGTTGCTTGTGCTTGTGATAAATTTGCATCATTGAGTTATTCAGTGGGGTATATTGTTATTAAAATTGATACTAATTTTCATCACTACTGCGGAAATACTCAACATGTATCATTATACTGACTATATTGATTAAACTAAGTAGGCAGAACGATTTTCCACTAATAATTTTCGAAAAATAAAGGTTTTACTATCGATTGGGATCAGATCAGTTTTCGGTAATTGTCTCAGTTCTGAAACATTTACCAATAAATACGAAGTTAATATTTTACAGGGATGTAGAGTAAGAAGTTCCTGGTTAGGTAACCTTATTCGTTTGCTGTTGATTTCTTCTATTCCCTTTTCATTCTTCAAGAAGTTGTCCAGTGTTTATTTGCTCGACGGTATGAACAGAAGGTACTCAATCACAATCAATGGATTACACAGCAGTCAAGTACATTTCAAAAATAATATGAGAAGGCATTGATAGCTACAAAGAAAAAAATGTACCTATTATTCTATCATGATTTACATGATTTGGAATTGCCATTTTAATTCATAATTGGCAATACACCTTTGAAGACAAGTAGGTATAATTTCGCATTATCAGTGTCCTATTGGGCTGTATTGCTTTGCATGTTCGTTTTCTTCGTATCTTGTATAATAATTGTGGTTCATTTTTTATATTGAGGATTTGCTTTCGTAAGTGTAAATGATCATCTGATACATAAATAACTGTCTTAGATCTAAAATACCACTTCCAGACAATAACTTGTTTGAAGGATAATTTCTTGTTTTCGCGTCTGAACACGCTTTGACGAGTCTCTCCATGATTTGCGCATTGCGCATGTAAGAGAAATAGGTCCGGGTGAATCAGGGTTCGCTTTGCACTTTTGTGCTTTCAGGATTGGAATAGTTTTTTATTTTGAGCAGATCTCTATGGAGTTGTCATTTTTCGATATTCTGTTAAATATGTTGAGAAGGTGGTCGTGGGCTCCTGGCGGTAAGTTTTTATGAACGATACAGGGATGTAGAGTAAGGAGTTCCTGGTTAGGTAACCTTATTCGTTTGCTGTTGATTTCTTCTATTCCCTTTTCATTCTTCAAGAAGTTGTCCAGTGTTTATTTGCTCGACGGATACATGCAGATATGACTCTTTAGAGGTCGTGACGAAAATAGACTATTTCTAGGACGTATCTTTTCTCCAAGATGGATTAGTCGTGCTCCGTTTATTGCGGTGAAGATGGCCATTTATTTTTTAATCGGTGGTGGTGTTGTGAGAGGGTATTCAATGATGTTTAGTGAATGGTAGAGGTTTTATTCTGCTATCTTCTGTAGTCGGAGGTTACAGTCAGAATTTCTGTTATGTTGAATCAAGAGTTATCTTAGCTCTACTGAGTACCAATCTGTCCTCTTGAAGTACATGTCGTGAATTAACAGATGTCACGATGTTGTTCATTTGGGGAAAGAGTAAGTTAAAGTTTGTATTCAGACGGTTGACTACTGTATTTACTATTTGTTTTTGCAACGATGATGATTGAGTAAACTAAAACTGAGTTTTTGATAATAAACTGGCGTTTAGGGATTTTAATTCGTTTACTGAGACTAATACCGCTACCAGAGTCGAACCTGCGATACGGCATTGAACAAGAATATCTGTTATGTACCATTTCCACTTCAATTATGGTAATTTATTAATTCAGAATATTCATCAAATTTGTGGTTTGTGAATGTGTATCAAATCATACTCTTTTTCATTTGTCACTTGAACTGCTAACATTTCTATTTGATGCGTATCTGAATCACAAACAACGGCTGAATAGTCCAATATGATAGCTCCGTTGATCAGTCATCTATTCAGGTGTGTGGCCAAATGCATAAATAATTTTCCTAGTCACAAAAATGTTAGTAAACGAATGTTCGGAAAGAATGTCCAACATATTTTTCTCTGCAACTTTTTCCCCAAAGCAACACAATGTAACACAATATATTTCGGAATGCATTCGTGGTTCAGCCTAGCATCACTTCAACAACTACTCTGTGGAATAATTTGGTAAATGCTTCAAGAGCCAATTTCCTTACTCTACATTCTTCAATGGAATTTTTTTAAGGATAAAACACAAGCACTACAGAAAAATCCCGAAGGCGCTCTCAGAGCGGTGCCTGTGCGAAAGTAGATTTGAATCGCTGTAGATTTAATTTATTTGGGAAAACGTTCTTAGAAAGCTTATTCCACCTAAAGGCAGTTCTCCAGATGAAAGAGTTCCTAAACAGTGAAGTTCAAGGTGTACTGAGTTGAACCTCAAAACGATGACCGCGTATTTCTGATATGTATTATGAAAAAATACAAATAATTGTAACAATATGACCGCGTGCTCTTTTCCTTACCAATGGAGGTAACTTTGCACACGGTACACAAACAATACAAACGCCAGTTAGGTTCTTGCAGCTACAGAGATTTTCCTGAAAAAACTACTGCAACTCACTGTTCGCAGTCTTCAAGAGAAAGGATTGTCCAGAAGAGTTCAGATAACAAGCGAAACACTAGAAGATTATGTTGACAATATTTCAGAGAGTATTGAATGCATTTCTCCCAAACATTTATACTGAAAATACGGGTATACCTGACAAACGAAAAATTTTACCGCATTTTTGGTAGATATAAAATTTATTGTGAGAAGTCATCTCTTATATCTTCATGAACAGATGCACAGTAGGCCCAAAAGGGGGCTAACTTTGCTTTTCTCTTCGACCAGAGCTTTTTTATCAATACAATTGATTGCAAAATCATTGAGTTTCTGAAAACATATGAGACCTTTCTTCGTATTACAGAGCTCGAAAGTAGGGTCTCATAGAGTCTTGATGATTTCTCTTTTGGTCGATTGATGGTGGTTGGATTCGTGGTTCAGATACTGTCCCGTGTGAGTGGGTTTTCGGTATACCGATGTTTTCCACTTAGTGTCGGTCCTCTTCACCAAAACGTCTAAGATTGGCAATTTGTTGTGGATTTCCTTCTCCATTGTGAAAGTGATGAAAGGTCTCATGCTGATGATGTGTTTCAGGAAGGCGTCTAGTTCAGTATTCCCGTGGTTCCATATTATGAAGGTGTCGTCAACATATCTCAACCAGACTCGAGATTTCTTGTGAGCTTCTTCAATGGCCAGAGTTTCAAGCCACTCCATGTATATGTTGGGTATGACTGGTGAAAGTGGCCAACCCATTGGCATTCTCTCATCTTGTGTAAAAAATTCGTCCTTCAGTTGGAAATAACAGTTTCGTACACAGCATCCTAGTAATTCCATAATTACTTCTATATAGGTAGATTCGTTCTCTCTTTCTCTCCCGTCTTCGGATAGCTTTCTCTGTATGATTTGAAGTGATTTTTCTACCGGAACGTTGATGTAAAGGTTTTCACATCGAAAAGAATTAATTGATCTTCCTGTGTGACTTCAATTGACCCTAGTAGTTCGACAAAATGCCTTTCAGGGATTTCAAATCATTTTATATACTAGACAATGGAAGTCCGAAATAGTGAAATTCATATTCCAAAAGTGTTGCAAAGTAAGTCTACCCTACCGAAGTAGAAAATAGTTTAATGAAAAAATCGCTCAGAGATGATTCGAGAGGAAGACACAATACATCACTATCAATATTCAATCGAGTCGTCAACTCAATTTCGAAACAATACACTTTCAGTTATTAATAACTGATAATTTTCAACAAACCTTATTCAATATTTTTTCATTAGACATTTTTAAAATCTCGGGAAGCGCTAGTCAGTTGTATGCACTCCAATTTCCAATCTAATTTCGAAACCTCTCGATGAACATTTCGTTCGAATGGCAAATTGAGCCGAGTCGTCTGTGATTTCGAACAGAAAATAAAGGAATCACAATAAATTACCTTCCCAACTGCGACTGCTGTTGTGGCCATGTCCAGCACGAAACTATCTCCGTTCAGTCCTGGTGCACCGAGGGATATGGGGTTAGTTCCCAGAGCGACCTGAAAATCGTAATTTGTAGTAAATGACGGTCAGTTACGTGTTACCAGAAAATGCAACCTGGGAATCCTATATCCAATCTGATGATCAACTATTCATTTACTTGTCTTATTTCTACCAAAATAGGAAATACTTCTGCCACTTAGAGAAAGCGGAACTGAGATCGCGTTGATGATATCGAAATAAGTTATTTGAAATAGTTGTTTAAAAATCGATTTTGACCGATCCTATTTACCGAATTCCAACCTGAAATTCGAAGTTTGACTTTTTTTTGTAAGAAGCAAGGAAAATATTGAATTCGTTATCATGTAGTAATAAAAATAAAAAACTTCATATTCATAATGAAAAAATTCAAATTTTAATTATTAGTTACTAAAAAGCCACTGCGACATTGGTCGAAATTAAATGACAATTAATGAAGCGATATTCAACAGGAAGTAAAATAAACACTAATATTGGAAGTCAGCTCTAAATATTGTCTCTCTCAACTGGCCCGCCCTCAATTTTGATATTTGACTTTGGCGCTCTCCCAAGTTCTGGAACCAATGGAGGTAGCAATGTAAACAAAATTGGAAAATGATACATAAGCAGAGCTATAATAAATCATATGAAAAGTAGAGATGTTCTGTCTAACTGTGTCCCAAGTGAATTATCCAAACCAGAACCTCTCAATGCTGAAACTGTGACAAATTCAAAAATGATGGCTACCCAATATTTAGCAAACGAACTTGCACTGGCAGAAAGTGAATTCAAAAAAGCAATGTATCTGTTTAAAAAATCTATTTTTTTCGTTAATCAGCTAATCAGTTGATCAGTATACATCGAGTGAGACATTATCACTAATTGGTGATACATTTTTAGAGCCAGAAAGAAGTGTATGTAAAGGTAAAGATTTTTTATTAACAATCTCCCTATCATCCCAAAATGCTCCCAATCTAAGCATGTGACTAAACCTGTAAAAACAAGATGCGACAATACTCTGGTAGTAGCTCATGTGAATTCTCAAATTATAAAAAATAAAATAAACGAAATAGACTGAACACTGAATACTGAACACTGGGTTCAAAGTTCTGATATGGCTCAACTATCATTTCCCAACCTACAGGTGGCTTCTTTTTTTGCTCGACAAGTTCCATATGAAGGAACTCTTATTTTAACTCGTGAACAGCTAATATGCAGGTCAATGAAATATATTGAAAATATCTCGGTACAGTCGCATGTTGAAATAAGTGCAGTCACTTTAGTGGATAATTTCAAATATAAAACAGCTATCTGTTGCATTTATAGACCTCCTTTGGGTGATTTTGATATATTTATTGAAAAATTGGAGCAGAATTGTATTTACTTGCAGGAAAATTTTAATTATTTCATTGTCTATGGTGATCTAAACGTGAAAAGTCTTGATATCACTTATGGCAAAACGAAAATATTAAATGATTGCTTAGAATCTTTCATCTTACCAAAACAACAAATGAGCCAACACATATCCTAAAAAAATAAACATAACCATGTGAGTACAACAGCAATTGACTACCCTGTTACAAATATTTCAAAAGAAAACTTCAGTGTATTTTTATATGATACTTTATTAGCCAAATATCTTGCCCATATTTTCTCATGCAATCTTACCAACTCTATAGCGAATGATTCTCTGGCTACAACTACCTACTTCAATAGAAAATTTACAGATGAGAACTTACAAGAACTTGGGAAACGACTAAGTAATATTGATTGGACTTCTGTAATTGGACTTACTACAAATAATGCATTTGATTCCTTTATGAAGGAATTGACTTGGTGTCTTGACGTGTCATATCCTGAAAATAGGATAAATGTAAAACAAAAACAGCAAGAAAAATAAAGTTGGGTAACGAGAGAAGTTAAGAATGAAAGCAGTCAGTTGAGAGAATTGCACAAAAGAATGATAGATGGAGAAGTGAGTGACATATACAGAAGGGAAAAAAATATAGAAATAGATTAAAGAAGTTAAAAACAGGATATTACGTTTGCGTAATTGTCAAATAGAAACAGCTGAAAACAAACAGCAAGCTAGATGGGATATTGTAAATAATTTCAGAGGGAAAACAAAAATTGACAATGAAAGGAATATTCATCTTGAAGCAAATGGTATCCGGATCAATGGTGGAACAGAAGTTGCCAATAATTTTGCTTGCCGCTTTGCCAGATAAGTCTAGGCAGCTCTGTTAAGACATGTAGATCAGAACATGTCACTACCACATACGGTCTCGGATTTTAACAAAAACTCAATGTTTTTTGAAGAAGTGCTAGAATCTGAACTAGTTTCAACAATGACCGAACTAAAAAAAAAATCGAGTGGCCTAGACGATATAACAATAAAAGTTCTAAAATATGTCATTCCATCTTTATCTGAAATTCTATTGAATCTTATTAATCACTCTATAATGGAAGGCGTGTTTCCGAGTGTCTTCAAAACAGCCAAAGTCATTCCTATTCATAAAAAGGGTTCACATGAAGATATAGGTAACTATCGCCAAATATCATTACTGAGTATTCCACCTGAACTTATTGAAAAAATAGTAGCAAATAGAATTATTCTGTCTCTCGAAAAATACAAGATTCTACTTTACACGTCTTATATCATATAAATGATCGAAAAGACGAATAGAGTTATTATTATTATTATATTACTCATTTCACGGCAGGCTGGCCGTTCTCGTAGATTTGGTGGGCGAGAGTTGTGAATCCTATTCTTGACAGTTCCACAGAAGTGAAAATCCATTGGAGTTATATCGGGAGAGCGAGGAGGTCATTGTTCATATGGGCTGTTTCTACCAATCCAACAAAATGAAAAACAAATCAATAGTAGTTCAGCGTTACTGGTATTACTGAATAAAAATGGTTCAATTACTCTGTCGCCTGAAAGTATCTGTTACAATTATTCGTGGTATATAGTTTAAAACATTTATTTTGTTTTCTTGTTATTGGAATTGTCGCTTTGATTCACACTCAACACCAAATTTTTTTCAAGTCGTAATGTACCAGTGTTAATTCATTCATTTTTCCGAAAAAAATTGGAAGGGGAAAATAACCGAAAGTGAGGGAGGAGTGATGATTTTCGTCTCATACCCAAAGTGGGATTTCAATTTTCATGCACAGTGTATTTTATTGAATCAATGTGGATGCTATGATTTCAGAATACATATGCACGCCTCATTTTAAACGACCTGTATTTTCCGCATAACATCATATGAGGGATCGCTCCACAAGGAAGAGAAAAAATCAATTCAGAGTGGTTCGGCACCATGAACAGATCTACATCAATTTCCATAGATTGCAAGTGTCAAATAACGAAAAGGTGCTCGTTTCCCTCGTTTTGTGGTGAACTTCATAACAACATCAACAATACCTCTGCCGCTGATGGAGAACCAAAATGTTTGGATTTCAGTATCCATTCTCTAGTCTGCACCATGTTGCTACAAAATAATGCTCAATATAATTCACTAGTCTATAGCTGTCCTTCGGAATTACAAAACAAAAAAAAAGTGTCGAGTCGAGTGAACAACGTCTGTGTGAACCGCTCTAGAAAATACTGAATTCTACTGTTGTTTGTGAACCCAAAATCTTGTAATTTTCATCAATCTGTACCTGGAAATTAGTGCATCCTGCCTTATCGGGGTGAGCAACTTTCTTATCTAGACGCTGAATAAGTGCTAATATAACGATTACTTCCTATATTGAAATCTCACACCAATCTTCAACAAAAAAAAAACTTTTAACAAGAAACGGCAAATAAACGATCACTTCTGATAAGCTAAGGCTTGTATTAGCACTGGGGCTAGAACAAAAACTGGTGTAAACAATGACCAACACTTCTGAACTTTCCTTGACTGCAATTTACAATCTATTGAAGAATCTAGACGAGAAATTTGATAAATCACAAATTACGCTTGCCGAGATCAAATCCGAATTACTAGGTGTCAACGATAAAATATTACTACTCGAAGAAGAGAATGATACTTTGAAAAAAGTCGTACAGTTGCAGGATCGCAAACTTCGGCGGAATAATTTGTTGGTTTTTGGTATCGAAAAAGAAGACAATGGTGAAGCCCTTTCTGTCCTAAGTCATCTTCTTGAAGTACCTATCGGATTTGCTGATGTTAATAATATATACTCATTCGAGAATAAGAACAAAAAGCGGACTCTGAAAATCGAACTGGTCTCTTATTTAAAAAATTGGAAATTACAAAAAACTTGCACAAATTAAAAAATAAGAACATCTTTGTGGTCAACGATTTATGTCCAGCCGACCAGAGTATCCATAAATCCCTAAGGACTTACCTCAATACTGCTAAACTTAACGGAGTCAAAGCAACTATCAAGAATAACCACCTGATTATCAACGACACCTTCCACACTCTGGCTGATATCCAGTCTAACCCGGAACTCTTGCAAGTGTAAGTGAGTCACAACAGAAGCGAGGTTGCGCCCTCTTCTACAAGAACTGCTGATAAAAGGACCCGAAAAACTCGTACAACCTCTGACCGGAACTACAAATAACACAGTTACTCTAATTTGTACTATATTTGTTTACATTGAATTTGAATTCACTTATAATTTATTCAAATATTAAGTCAATATATTCATTTCCGCTTTGACGACTACCACCCTTACTATGTTGTTTGTTATTTTGATCATTGTAATGATAGGTGAACAGTTATTTGTTGATACATATGGTACACCAAAGAATTGAATGAGTCTTGTTGTTCTTTTGGGAATTCTCTCTTTCAGTAAAGATTTGAGATTGGTTCATGACTAGCGCTAGTTGTGCTGAAGATATTTTTCCCAACTTCTGGCGTTTCTCTATTGTGGCAGGTCTCAATTTATATGGATTCTCAATGAGCATGTCTGTGTTTGGTTGAACGACAACCCTCTCTGGAGAAATGACGGAGATTCTCTCATTTGAAGTTCAACCCAGAATAACATCAACGGATTGAGCTTCACCTGGTACCAAACAAAAGAACATCTTGTCGAAAAAAGAAACATCTCCCCACTCAATTCTGGTTGTGACTGTTCCAAGACTCTCAACCTATGCCCCTTCAAAACGGACAACTTTATTTCTCCTGGTTGGGGAATGTATCCTCACTGTGCTGCTTTACTGATAATTGTACAAACTGCCCTGCGCTTCCCGGATCGGAAGTATTGTTGACTTTTACTGTACCTATTAATCGCACAAAAGTGTGGGAATTGCGCGCATCTGTTCAATTGCATTTGATATTTTCAAGCTTGAAGCATTTATAATATACTACATACTACTTTGCCTTTCTGAATGCCCTGTATCTTGACAATTTTTTTCCTGGTATCATCGGCATCGAATACATTGGTCATTAGCCTCGTGTTCTGGGTAGGCAATGTTAATAACTCCCAGAGCCACCTAGGGAGCATCATGACTATTCGCAGTCCGTCAGCCATGTTACGTTGCAGAATCAATCCAACTTCAACTAGATACATTCACTCGAGAAAAATATCTGCTCGAGATTGGGATCGAAATCATCACCTTCCAGTGGTGAATCGGACGCATTACCATCGCGCCAAATCACCGCTATATATCCAGGCAATTATGACATCTATTATTGCTTCTCTCTATTATTTTTATCCCTACTACTTTCCCTCTCATGCTTACTGAACTCAACCTGATTGCTTATTTAAAAAAATAATTTTTAACTTTTTAGTTCGATGTTCTTTAAAAGCGTGTTTTTTAGTATTTTTAAACTATATTTATTTCATCTAAACTTTGGGATCAATCAGCCGTATATTGTTTAGAAAAATGACCATTGATATTTTTGATTACGTACAGTGCCATCTGACTGCGAATAGATCAAGCAATAATGTCGATATATCAAGGAGGATACGTACAGTGCCATCTGCTCGCGAATAGATCAAGCAATAATATTTATATATCAAGGAGATTACGTACAGCGCCACCTGAACGCGAATAAATTATGCATTACTGTCGATAATTCTGTCAAATATAGATCTCGAGCTTGAGAGTTACAAGCGAACTGACAAACAAACAAACATACACACACATGTAGAAATAATTTTAATAATGACGAAATTGACGAATTGGTTTCTCTCACTAATTTGTATGAAACAAAACCGGTTCCAGGTAGAAGGTTGCTTTCAGCAGTCGCCCATCATATTTTGCAACAAAACCATTCCATAGACTTCAGTTCATTAAGATTAGTTAGACAAGTTAACAACAACAGGCATATCGATGCATATGAGAGTGTAGAAATAAGTAAACATAATAATATTATGAATAACGATGGTGGACCAATACCTAATAGCATACTATATAGCTTGTTAAAATAATATTTTATTTTGTAAAATAAATTTTAGGCAATATGTGAAATTAATTTCATATAGCTTACATTTCAATTATTAGATTTACCTGACTATTACATAAGGACACATTGTAAAATTAAATTTAAGACAAGTAGATAAGGCAAATTGTAAAATTAATTTAGGACACTCAAGACGCAGGTACCTAGAGCAGGTATCTATGGCATAAATAAGGTTAGCTTTGTAAGTATGATTAGTTTGATCTTCCTCTCGAAACGCGTGTCGAGGTGTTAAAATAACGGTTTGGTCTCGGGAAAAAACTCTAGTATTAATCACTATTTATTTCGTTCAATCTTGAAAATTTAATGTAGTTTAAACATTAACTTTTTTCATGGAATCATAATTTCTTATTGTAAGCAGGACCATTCAGTACATACCATGAACAAAGCTGATACATTACCTAAAAAAATAGTGTTCGTTTTACAGTCAAGACCAACTTGTTTTTCAAAAACTGAAAACATTCTTGAAATCAGTTTCTTACAAAAAGAGGTCAATCTCACTATCTTAAAATGAAATTCAAAAATTTTAAGACCATCATACCTCTTGTAACATCTAATATGATACACGCTATATGTATTAGGAATAGTTAATAATCTTCAAAACTCTCACCTCTTTTGATCTAGTTGGCACCATGAAGGGTGACGTGTTAGTAAAACTCATTCCTAAAAAACCCCTTTCAATAGCTTGAAGACTGTAGATCCCCGCTATGCCGAAGTGATTGGAGTCTGAAACAAAAAACATTCATAATAGTTAATAAACGAAACTGCAATATATTCTAGTAGGTAGATGTAGAATCTGATTCTTCAAAATTTAGATTGAGATTGATTCAGAAATATGTCGCTGCGCTACCTGCGCTTTATTGAACTTTCCTTTGTTCGATGACACTGAGGTGTACGTTAATGTCTTCTAAATATAAATACGAAGAAGAGAGCAAGAACGGATAAAATCCACAATAATCAAGAAAATGAAATATTGCAGGGCAGGGCCTCTGAACTGTGAGGTTTCCCTGCTCGCCCCTTCCTAAGGCCGGCCCTGTTTCCATCGCACATACTTTTCAAGTGAGAGGAAGGGGTGTGTTCTAATCTTGACGATAAGCAAGTCATCGAACCATTCCTCTTGCACATTGATAATGAATGCTAAAGTAATTCTGTTAATTTCGACTCTGATTCGATTTTACAATTCCTGTAAATTTCCCTGTCTATCTACATAGATTATCGATTTCAAATAACCTTACAAAAAATTCAGCGGCCCAGTCTATCGGTTCGCATCTACTAATACACAGTCATTCAAAAACTCGCGCAGATAATGCGCATTGTGCGGGGTTTCACTCACCATCGTGTCGGAACCAGAACAGGTATTAGTTCGTTTCTTAATAAGTCTAATTAACGCTCCTACGTGAGAGTTTAAAAAAAATAAGGTCCAATAACCATATCGTTATCCTTGTCCAATCATCAACTTTCCAAGGGTGTTAAGTATAGTCGTTAATCATCCAGTGAAGTTTATCCCTACTCTAATATCTGCAATTTTTATGATTCACTGAACCATTAAGGCAAAACGTAACCGCATCGAAAAACATAATCTGTTCAATAAAACGTGGATTTCGGTTACAAAAACTGCATAATTCCACCGAACTCGATACGGCGATTAGGATCATCTTCAAAGAGTTGTTGATGTAGCAGTACTTTTTACTGATGAACTTTTCTGCTTTCAGAATACGTGTTGAGATATGTCATTGTCTTCTGCAATTTGAAGGGATTATTTTCTTCAATTGAAAAGACATAAAATTCTAAGCTTTATTCTATTTTAGTGCGTTCAAAGTTCGGAATATGTTCGACATGACCATTTCTGTAATTTTTTTCTGAATCTCACTAACTGTTGAACGACTTGAATTTGGATATTTTGCATTGAACAAACTCCATATCTCTGGTTTCAATTAAAATTTCTATGCGTTGGGTTTCACTTAAAACAGCCATAGTTTACTTTCAAAACCTTTTTCATTTAGAATATGTGGTGACTATTTCACACAACTTCTTGTGTTGATATTTTAACTGATATTTATTTGACAATAATTTGCTTTTTACTACATTATTGGTTTTTTTCATCCATTTCATTCTATGATCTAGGTAGCTACATAAAATATCAAGTATAAGGTATACGAACTCCACCGAAACGTAATATTCAACTGTGATATGTTCAATTCCAATATAGATTAAATACGTTCGGCTTGTGATAAAGGAAAATCAAATAAAGCTCATGGTCCCGGAAATATTTCACCGGAAGTGATCAAAGATCTGTCCCTAAATGACACTGAATACACTTTGGCTCTTTACAATCATCTCGCAATGATATACAAAAACATGGATACGGGCAAAATTGCTGCTTCTGAAGGAACCGGAGAAATCAGTCCAAAATTCCGCAATTATTAAACTCATATGTCTGTTAGATTCGGAAGGAAAACTCTATAAACAACTAATACTAATAGGATTGAAGAATGAGTTGATACGATCGGGTGGGCTATCACCGAGGAGTTCCGCAAGGATCAGTCCTTGGCTCCATATCTTGGAATGTACTCTATGTACTGACTCCTTAGACTGGAGCAACCAAAGGGAGTTACACTGATCAGTTTTTGCAATGATATCGCTTGAGTAGTGGCTGCCAAAGAAGAAGAGGGCATTGATGATTCAGCAAATACTGCACTTCTGTGTGTTACCAACTAGTTGGAGTTCTCCTGACAAAAAAAGGAAATGGATTCTGCACACTTCAAAGTTCAAAGTGTGACAATAACACCTAAAAATAGTATTAAATACTTTGGAGTTTGGCCAGATATCGGTAGACCTCGTTCTCAAAAATAATACTCCTTAGTTGTAGCCCTCTCCAAGATTTTGTACAATCATCGGTGGTCGGTTATCGAAAATCAAAAGTAATTTGTCAAGACTCACAAGTCTTCAGGGAATGACGGCTCTTAGAATTTGTTGTGCATACAGAACTAACTGTCTCAGCTGAAGCAGCGGAGGTGATATTCGGTGTTCCTTACATTGAATTCCTGATTCAGGAAAAGAAGGAAAAGTACAAGGGAGAAGAAAAACAGTAGTCAAGAAAAGATTGATGACAAGATGTCAAAACAAATGGGACAGTGGAAAATTTGGAATATGGACATATCAGTGAATCCCAAATATTCATCAGTAGTCAATAAGCCGTTACAAAAAGTGGACTACTATTCCACCCAGGCAATTTCCGGACACGGATGCTTCAGATAAATGCCTACGATAGAGGAAAGAAAGAGTTTGAAAATTGTTAATATTGGGATCAACAAGATGATGCGAAACATATGCATCTACTGTCTTAGATGGAAACGTATCAGTCAGAAATAAGCAGAGGCAACAATGGAGAATTTTGGGGCTGAAGTTATCATGAGAAACCTCATTTCAGGTGAGAAAAAATGGAAAATCGCCTATAAGGCGATTAGGACTATTGTCAAATATGAAGATGATGAAAGAAATGTGGGATTAACTGAAAACGACAACATCTTCCAATGAAGTAATGCACAAGCAGTTCCAATAAAAGGTGTGGAGCGAATGAAGGAGACGTTTCAGGTGGTAAAAATACACCACTACGAAACGACCGTAATCTTTTGAAAATGTCCTCTTCTTTGACAAAAAAAAGTATACAAACTAGTGTAATCGGAAAGATAAGAGCTTTGGCGATATCCTCAAGAAGTCAAATTTCGCATTTGTTTCGTATAAAAATTCTCATAAGAGACGAGCGCCAAACTTTGAAAGGAACAATAAACGATAGTAATTTGTTGAATAAAGAATTTGTTTCATAATTAATTCCTTTGCTGTGTATAATAATTAATTTTCAGTTGTATTCATACATGTGATGCTTATGTTTATAAATACAATTAACCAAAGTTTCAGCCAAATTATCCTAAAATTATTTTTCTAAAGAATATTTGATTTGTTGAAATGCCATATATTTTTCATTTATGAATCGTGAAATGAATGAAATCAGGAAAAAGCATATTTAGAATTCTAAAAAGGTGAATGTCATGGTCAGTATTTTGGTGAATCCTATAATTGGTTCGATATTATTGGATGAAAATTTGAAAGGACAAATCTTTGATGAATTAATTATCAAGGAAAACAATACAAGCTCTCATAGTTGCAGAAATAATCCAGTTAGACCCGAATTGAAAAATTTCTCCAATAGTTGAATCACTCACACTATTCCAATGAATAAATTGGAAGAAAAGGACTAGCAGAACAGTCTCCCAGTTCATTTGACCTAGATTTTTGTCCATTGAGACCTAATTCACATGAAGAAATAAATAACGAAAAATTAGATAACATTTTCTCATCTAGAAAAACATCTTCGAAAAACTCGAAAAAAGAAATCTTTTTTATTTTAGTCATGTTTTAAGTCATGTTGAATTTTTGTCAGTATTTTTCAGACTACCATTTGGGTGAACGTTTTTGATCTACACTTTTGAGAACTGTGACATGGACGTTTATTATCTGGTACAATCTAATTATTGAATCTATTGAATTCAAATGCATATCGCTGGAGGAAAAAAATGAGTTGGACTATGAAGAATAAAAGATTCCAAACTCACTAGGGTTTTTCTTCAATTATAGCATAAAAAAGAATGGTCAGTAATAGTCATTACAATTGTTTGAAGGTGGTTGACAATGTTTCGTGATGTATTTCATCAGTTCGAACTTCCATTGTCTAATATAATATAAATTGATTTGAAACACCTGAAAATCAATGAAAGTCCGAACTGATGAAAGTCATTACAATTATTTCGAGATGGAAACAACACTTTTCATTGAAAGGGACGTCATTACAAAAATTAAGATGAAGATTTCTTAATTGATTACTATTCCTTCTCCCTCAATGGATACTTCAAAAGAACTCTCACTTCTTTCTCATCCTTAGTTTTTGATGGCGTCAGAACATACGTATTGATTTCATTTCAAGAATCCACTGCATTTATACAATTCGCATTAGGACTATTCATTATTAGTTTACAGTATTTTTGAGTGTGAACCTTCTAAAAATTTCGATAACTATTTCAAAATTATATCAAAGAATAAATAGTATTATCATATTGTTATAATGAAAACAAACACTAAATTTTACATGGAACTTCTAGCTTGTTCTAGAGTTGGTTGAATTTCTTCACACTGTTTCAAAATCTTCTCTCCTTTACGTGTATATGAGGGATCGAACATTTTTCCTTCTGGATTTTCCCTGAACAAAAATTCCGCAAGAAAGTCAACAGGATCCTCAGGTTTCATTTTAGCAACCTCGATCAAACCTTTAGATAGTGTAGGAAATATATATTTCATCAAATAGGAACGTTGTGGTTCACTTTGAGCAATTAATATTTTCTCTTCTTCTTTTTGAAGCATTTCGAATGTTTCTGTCCATTTTTCCATTTTTTCTTGGTGTTCTTTTTCCGCCTTTTCTTCCAATAATCTCTTCTCAATTCGACCCTCTTCCTCTAGTAGCCGTCTTTGTTCCATCTCCAATTTTCTAATTGTATCCTCCTCTTCCGCAGTTAACCCAAATCCAGGTATTGGTTTACCAAAAATGCCACAAACAAAATCAAATATACAATCCAGATCTCTTTCTTCTTGTGTCTCTTCATCAACCAAACTCACTAGGTATGGATGAATTCCAACTTCGTCGAAGAAGTTAAGAACACTTTTTTCTTCATTGTTGTTTTCTCGAAATTCCGCCAATCTTCTCAGCATGTTCACCTCATCGTAGTGGGTACCCTGTATTAGTCTTTGAGGAAGTTTCATAACCCTTTCACAAAGGAATTCATCTGTCGCCTCTAAACTGATGACATAATCAGGAATAATTTTATCGCTAGCATTACCTATCAGCGAACCTACTTGTTTGGCTTCGGTTCCATCCTCACCTGCACCACCTTCTCCCGGAACTTCTACACCAATTTTACCCCCTTCTTCTTGATTTCCTCCTTCGGCGGCCTGCCCGAATATCTCCTTTGCCTGTTCGATAGTTTTCGGAAATCCATCTAAAACATATCCGCGAGTTTGACACAACTCTTTGGCCAAAAATGATTTCATCAACCGCACAACATACTCATCTGGGAGACGCTTATTTTCACTTTTGTCTATCAGCGTCATTATATCCTTAATCTGTTCCTGCCAGTCTTCAACATCTACATTCACTTCATCTTCCTCCTCAATTTCTTCGTCTTCTTCGTCGTCTTCATCTTCTTCGTCTTCATCTTTCTTTTCCTTGGCAACTTTCTTAGCTTTCAGCCGAATTTTTTCGTTTTCTCTTTCGATATTCTGATGAAGTTCTTCCAGAGTTTCTTCTATCATAGTTTTGACAGATATGTAATGAGCCCCATAATGCTGGCATAGTCTTTCAGCAAGTTTTGTCTTTCCAGAAGCTGGTGGTCCATGAATTATGACCTTGAGAGGTTTTAACTCTTCTATTGTCTCATTTGTAATTATTTTCGACATAATTTATCTCAAATGTGTATTTCGTGAATGTCAATTTTTGACAAGGTCATCAATGTGAAAAATACTCCTGTTTTCTTTTTTTGAATAGAAGCATCAGCTGGAATTTTGAATCGACTTAGTTCAAATAAGTCATCAAGGAACCAATAAATTTAGATTATGTTTAGGAAAATAGATCAATGTTATCTAATATATTAAAATTTCGTGTTTGTGTTTATTCGTGGAATTGCTCAACTCGCTACGATCGTTTCGCAAACTTTTTCACTCACAAAATAAAAAGCTACTTTTAACACTCATATCACAAATAACTATTCTGACATACATTCTGATATTTTTAGTTGTCCCATGATGGTGTCGACTATTGATTTCTGTTTTTTAGGATCCATGGTTGTGTATCTGAATATCTTTCATATGAAATTATTAAATGAAACTAACAAAACAGTAAGTTTGAAAGGCAAGAAAAATTGGGTGAATTGTTTTTCAAATTTTCCAACGCGAGGAAAAGAGGAAATCTATTTCAGTGTCTATTATGAATACTTGGTGTACAAATTAAGAAATCAAAAGCGATACAGCTTGTTAAATAAAGAAAAAGATTTGAGAAGTCTCTCTCTCTCTCTCTCTCTCTCTCTCTCTCTCTCTCTCTCTGTCTCTCGCTCTCATAGTCTTCTAACAAACGCACATTTAGTGGGCGGGACTATAACGGAATTCAGAAAGATCTCCCTACATGTGACAAGCTGTGCCCATGTAAAATGGTATTCGAACAAGTATGAGGAGTAATGACAAGACCATCATCTTAAGTGTTCGTGTCTGGAAGAAATACTTGTCTATGATATTTTCTGTCGATATTTGTCAATTTATTCATGAGTTTTCTTGTATAGTATTGAATAAGCCGGAAGCAAAAATTGGATATTTTCTAAACACTCGACCCTCCACACAAAAACCTATAAAATATTCAGAATCATAATGTTTCCGTAGAACAACTCTTCAAAACGAACAAAAATGTTTCAGTAAAATTTGGAATTGTTTAATTTACCGCGTTGAAATTGCCAATTCCTTTAACAAATTTGGTCGAGAATTCTATTTATTACAATGGGGTCAAGATGTTTAATCACTTGCCCTCAGATATAAAACAGGCAAATTTGACCAACAAAATGTTTAGATTAAGAGTAAAAATATGTTTGGCTGATAGACCCTATTATAATTTGCAAGAGTTCTATAATGATAAATTTACGTGACAAAATGTGCATATTTGAATTTAGGTTATATAAGATTTTTGTTTACATTCTTGTTTGATTGTTGGTGCAATGAGTGTGTATTAATATAAAGTTATATACAAGTATATATGTTCATATGTCTATTATATAAATGTTGATAATACTTTCAAACAAGTTTGTACACAACCATGTTGAAATTTTGACGTCAGGTGTATGTTCTAACTTTACTTTTTTGAAGGTGTTTTTATATTCACATTCTATATTTCTATATTTACATTTGAATTCATTTTTCACAAGCTTTGTCCACAAGATTCATTCTTAATGACAATAAAGTATATTATTATTATTATTTTTCACCGTAGTGTGCGCTGGTCAGGCCCTATCTCCCGAAGTCCAGATACATTCGGTAGGGCGCGCCAGCATTATCAACCAGTGACCACTCCCCACACCGTGAGATAAGTCATCATTAGGTCCGAGAATCATGTGTTCTGAGTAAAAACTCCACGTTTTGCTCTGGTGGTCGAGAAGGACTACATCAGGCTTATTAGCTTGTATGAGCCTGAGGGTGGGGAACGAATAGTTTCAATAAATTTGGCACTTCTCGTTCCCCACAACGGATTCATTATCCCCCAGAGCGTAGGGCAACACCTACCTGTGTCTCGTCAATACCGTAAGAGTGTTGCAAATTCAAGATGGCCGCATATAAAAAATACATATTTTTTCACATCTACTTCATCTCTGGTATCTGTAGAGTAGGGAGGGTGAGTGTAGACACACAACACTTAGGCCACATGTGACTCATTGTATATCATCCCGAAGAGTTGTCCTCCTAGGTCATCATCTATCCTGTCCTTTCCAGGAAGGTGAACAGGTCACTAGGAGACATCTCATTTATATTGGCAGGTGTAGGCCAAGACTCGCTGAAACACATACTTTCTTTGGCAACCTTGAGGTGTCTTACGGTGGCTTCGGCGAAGGTTTTGAAAGGTGTAGCGATATTACTGTCATTCCGCGGCTTCTTCAACCTTCTTGGGGTTCCCTCCGTGGAGGTGCTTTCCTGCAGGGGCAGCCGGTTCCTAGCTTTTATTCAAGGCGGAGCTCTTGGCGCCCGCCACAGGAAGTGTCCTTGCTTTGGAGGTGATCTGCTATGTCCAGCCTCATTCCAAGCGGTAGATTGGGGTGGACATTTCTGTTCATCCCCAGTCACCGCCTAAGATTGAGGTGAGCACTTCTGTCCAGCATCAGGATTGGTTTTTGTTGTTTCTGTTTTTATGTTGTTTCATGTTCATGTGTTCCACGAGTAGCAAAGGAAGAGTTGGTCACTTCTGGCAGAGCCCCGCAATCAGGTAGGCTGATTACAATGAGGTTTCCCCCAGTTCCCCAAGGGAATCGTTCTTGACCGCATATCACCCTGCGGCCACTCAGCTGTCGGCACGATTCCTTTTGCTTTTGGGGGG
The DNA here is from genome assembly GCF_000500325.1 of Leptinotarsa decemlineata. Classification (NCBI taxonomy): domain Eukaryota; kingdom Metazoa; phylum Arthropoda; class Insecta; order Coleoptera; family Chrysomelidae; genus Leptinotarsa; species Leptinotarsa decemlineata. The sequence goes on along the minus strand of NW_019291553.1, from coordinate 47,908 downwards.
TTTTAGTTTCCTTCACCCCACACCATGGATATCAAATGACAGGGCTGGACTAGTAGGATAAGTACACTTTGAAAATAAGAAACCGAAAACTTGAAAATAAAATAAGTAAAGAAATGTCGGGCGTATGTATTCAACATATTTACTCAGGTTACGCTTCGTCCAACGATTTTATTATTTTTTCATCTGATCAATACCGTATATGGCTGAGGAGAGTGATATGATGACTGCTACCGAGGACCTTCCAAATTATATTATTTTTTAGTTTTTAGTACATTATCTGAATTATTATTATTATTTCAGTGAAACCGTTTAACATAATTTTTTTCACTTATTTTATTTTATACGTTCACATTCGATTCACGCACAGTACTGACATTTTACACAATATTGTATGTACAAAGCAGTAAGTACATTTGAGGGCATAGTTTGTAAATAGTTTGAAAAAATATTCAGGCCATTCATTATATGTATACTGAAACGGAGCATCAACATAATGGAATAATTCATTGACCACGAATCTCTAATATTCTAATGGGTTTTGGTGAACTCTTGAAATTGAACAAACAAATATAAATAATGATATCGTTAATGGTATCTACAGGGAGAATAAGGGTACTTATCGAACTAATATGACTTCATATTTTGACAGTATTCAAGTTTCATGAGATGAGTTAGTTGGTAATTCTACTTATAAAGTATAAAACTGGATGTTGCACCAATGTCATTTTTCAACGTATTCGGTCGTTCACTTTATATTTTGTTTTGAGAAGGAAAGTTTTCAGTTTGACGTTATTCTTGCTGGATTTGTGTATGTTCATTACCTAATCTATTCATTCCATGGCTGTAATGTCCTCTGTAATCGGCAGCTAATAAATTTTCCGCCACTATTTCAGCATGATTTTGATTACACCCAACAGCTTTGAAACAATCCACCATGAAGCGACGAGCTTCATCCAGACATACAATTGGATCATCACCTGAAAAATAAATTGCAGTTAAAACCATTTGTAAAATGTTGGGAAATCCATAGTTTCAAGATATTGATTTTTTTTTATTCCAAATAATCATTGACAAATTCAATCACAATTTATCTACAACAGTTTTAAGCGTTATATTGAAAATCTCACTGTAAACTGTTTTAGTATGTTTTGAATGAATACTTAATGACATATCAAAAATGAAAAAAACATCAGAACCTAAATATTTGGAAAAGTGAATTGACAAAGATAATTTAAAAACATAAATATCGAGAAAAAAATGAATGGAATGTGAATACCAACTGGTGAAGAAAACAATGATTGTGACGTCAAATGAAAAAGAATTGTTAAAACAATAAATTGCAATAAAATGCAAACAGTATTGATGAAAATAAAATAATAAAGATAAATAATGAAAAAATGAAAGAAATAAATAAAAAAAGAAAAGGTATTTCCAATAACATTCTTTATTTTAAGTGTTATCCACAATTGTCTTCAGGTAATAACTGAACCTGTAATATTCGCCAAGAAACATTGTCAACCATATTCAAAAACATCATCAGCTTTTATTATGATGTAACCACTAAAAAATATAGATACAAATGGTAAGTCCGACACCAAATACATGTAGAACTGTAAGTTAGTGGGTACGTAGGTTAAAACCGAGTAACTACTACGCACGGTAGATTCGGTGCGGGTATTCGCCATCAACATAAATGATCTTGCAACGGTTGGAACCGCGAAGTTTGAATGTCTTTATTCTTGTATGGATGCCGGTGGTCAGCAATTCGTATATTTGGCCAATTACGTAATGAATAAGGACCCAGTGAATTCAAATTTGTCAATGTGATTCTTTACAAAACCACTAAGAAGAGAAATAATAATGAAGATAATTTAGGGGTGATTGTCACCTTCGCTTCCAGTGAAAAAATAGGTGGGTTCTAAAATGTCGGTGATGTTCTTAATAAGGGTTTGTAAATGGCTTGTTTTCATTTTTTGGTGGTTTGAGGTGAATTGAAAAATCATATTCAGTATTAATTTTATCAATAGTCCAGTCTAAACTTGACAGTGAACTTAAGAGAGAACTGAGTTTTTATCAAATTATCTAATAGAACAATTCGTTGAGGCCAGTCTCAAATTACCTACACTGTGGGTTAATGAACTGACACCTATCAAAAAACAACTAGTACCCTGGCTAATACCACGAGGAATTGGGCAAAATCGGATAAGTGGTTGGTTACCTTGTTCACAGGCATATGGGACGATGATAATCATGTTATTTGTCGTTTGCTTTTGCCTAGTTCAAAGAATGGTACTCTGAAAAGAATTTGATTCTCAATTATGGAAAATTATTGACTTCGTGTTGATGATAGATATTACCTTGCACTGACGTGTGGCGAAACAGTTCGAAACCGGTCTGCAAGTGTGTTCCAATAATTGAAAATCGATTTTGGCAGTTGTATCGCCAACAGCATATGCAGAAATAACTTCAGTGAAGAATCCTGCACTGACACTTGTCCGATATAACCCAACGCCCTTCGTGGTATTAGTCAGGGGAGTAGTTGTTTTCTGATAGGTGTTAGTCACCTATAGTGTAGGTGATTCGAGACTGGCGTGAACGAATTGTTCTTTTAGATTATTTGATTTACAGCCATTTACCAGATCTATCCCAATTCAAGAAACGATAATAAGCGTTATACTTTGGTATCTGAATTTCCATTGTATAAAAACAATGAATACAACTCTCCAGTGTCGGATAGATCAGAAATATATAAGATGATTTGTAGTTCCTCCCCAAAACTTCATACTGCCCAAACGGGTAGAACCTTCTTCCAACCACGAGTGTGACATTTGAAATAGAAAGATTTGAAATTCAATCTTTCGGAATGCTAGGAAATTAATATAGTTGGGAATTCTGAAAATGTACTAAATTACTATTGCATCTGTTTTTCAATGTAGAAATTGGTGATTAATTCATTACATGTGTATTCAATGAATTCGTGAATTATCTTACAATTAGAGGTAAAAGTGGATCCTCAAGCATTTTCCCAATCGCCAGAACTTCAATACTCTTTCAGATGCGCGTTTCACAAACCAATATGGCATTTTCAGGAAGTGAAAAAAACTAATTAGTTTTCTTGGATGATGTTTAAATTTTCACTTAGTTTATACCTGAACTCAGGTGAAATTGTTAGTCATTGAGTAGGGAGAAGGAAGGTATTCTACCACCTATATTATATGAAGCAGTAATTAGGTAAAACTCAGTCAGTATGAACACGCCTGAGAAAGCTATAGTGAAACACGTGTTGCAGTTTTGTGAACGATAAAGTGGTACTTGAATCTGTGTAAACATTATGAGATGCAAGGTTTTTTGAGAAATGGATTCATTAGAAAATCAAACCTTAGCAACATTTCTCAAGCAACGAACAAATGTCTGTATATTTTTATGATCATTTCACAGCGATATAATGAACATAATTACAAAACAATTATTGTAACTGAGTTCCACTACAAATTCAGTAGATGATTCACTTGAGAAAAAATGTTTATATAGTCGACTACGAGATATAGTCTACATCTACATAGATATACATGCGCACAAAACGTCAACCTTCATAATTTTTTATCTAATAACCAATACTTCTTTATTATAATTTATTAAATATACATTAATTTTGTTTTCGTTTCTTGCATAATGAGCAAATATGCACGTTTGTTTCATTTTTTCCAAATCCTGATAATGAAGTCGCTAAGTACGACTGTCAGAATAAATATTTGACTGACACTGAATCCCCTTTCAACAAAACGTTGGCATCTCTTATCTTGTTTACATTACAGAAATAACAAATGACAAAAATACTACCATATAGTGAGTTAAGTGAACTCCTGGATAATGAAACATGGCAAATAATGAAAACAAATAAGGTCAATTCGCAGAAATCACTCAGGTGTAACGTGAGTGCAGGCCCGTATCTAGGGGGGGACAAGCTGGGGCTTATGCCCTGTGAGGCGTTGTGTTATGGATGCTGTATTGTATCTATCCAAATGATCGACTGCACTCCAGATGTGTCCCATGCTGAACAAATGAGTCAGGTAATTTAATGTGTGGCAATGTGTGTGAAATAAAAAAGCTTCATTGATTTCATAAAAGTTGCTGGAAAAACTGTGTAGAAAATTTGTCAAAACATTAAAAAAAATGGCAGTTGATGATTCAGATATTGGCCTTTGACCGTGTAGCATGAGGGTTTGCTGACCAAACGTCGATGGTAAGGCTGTCGAATCATTTTTGTGTATGGCTCTCCAGCTTCCTGAGAGAACGATCCCTGCAAGAGGCCGTCGATGAATATCATCGACGCTGGTGTTCCTCAGGGATCCTTATTGTCTCCAACCCTCTTTATATCGTATATCAACGACTTATTAGAAAAAATCAAGAATCCAATATATTGCTTTGCTGACGACAATACACTTGTCTCGTCATTTCATTTGGATTCCAGGACATCGGCTACTAATGCATATCTTGCATTAGTAGCCGATTGCATATCTAGAAGTAATTTGGATTTGGGGTGAAAGTAACCAGGTTCAATTGATGCTTTATAAAACTCAAATCAGAACTTCTTTGGTATATTTTTCTCATGTATGGAGCTCCGCCCCTAAGTATACCCTGAAGCTGCTGGAAAAGAGCCATCCGCCTGATGGATACGAACATCTCTTGCAACATTGATAGTCTGGAACATCGAAGAAAGGTTGGAGATTTGTCTCTCTTCTATACATACTTTCACTGGAGGTATTCAAGTGACTTGGTACATTTGATTCCACTGAGAGCGATACATATCAGAAATACGCGACCGACGGTGGCTGCTCATCGTGTTATTACACCTCGAACTCCACTGTTTAAGAAATCTTTCATTAGGAGAACTGCGGTTATGTGGAATAAACTTCCTGAGAACGTTTTCCCAAATAATAATAATCTCCAGCGATTCAAATTCAATGTGAATCACTACTTTCGCATAGGCACCGCTCTTAGAACGCCTTAAGGTTTTTCCTGTAGTGCTTGTGATCTGTCCTTGAGGAAAGAAATTGCCAGAAGTAGCGAAAGCCTTATAACGAGGCAGGTCATCTCTTAAGTATTATGAATATTTTAAAATATAGTTACACTAATGGATGGTCTGCTGGTCTGCTCAGAACTTCCAAAACGTAAAAAACATTTCGATGAGATGTGTGAAGACGAATTACTGACACTCCAACATGTTCAACCATTTTCTTAAGAAATAATGATGGTGTTTGATAGAATCATATCAGAAATTAAAAAGAGGTTTGAATGTGCTATACCATGCTGACTTTGTATTTTGATTTTCTTAATGGTACTGATATTTTGAAAATGTCAATTGGAAAATGCGAAAGTATGAAGTAGATCTGGCTCGAAAATACGAGCGGGTTTGAGCACCGTTGAATTCTGCTAGGAACTGTTAGTTTTCAAAGAGCCAGCTCCACTTTTATTTGGTGATATAGAAAAGGATAACGGGTTCTATCTCTTGCAACAGATTTATGCGCATGATGTGCAGGATGATTTACCTAATATTTGTATTGTCCTGTGAATTTACTCTATGCTTCCTACTGCATTCGCAAGTTATTAGCAAAGTTCTGGCAAATTAAAACTAATCAGAAAGTATTTGTTATCTTCTATGAGCCAAGAACGCTCATAGTCTCACAATCTTAATGATAGAAAATCGAATTGCACACGAGTTAAGTCATGACAAGGCCATAGATTTATTTGTTGAACAAAAAGTTAGTAGAGTAATTCACAATATGTATTAATACAGTGCATTTCTTTAATGTCCTCCCTCTTTTATTTTTTGAACTTTGAAATTTTTTGAAATTTGAGATGATGAAATTAATGCATGTATACTTTATTTTGAAGTAAAATTGACAGATGAAAAGAAAATTGAATCAAAAGGGGGGTCTTGTGATACATCATTTTGAAGCTCCTGACGAATACTTCACAACCCTAGAATTTGAAGTTTAATTTTTTTTTCCAGATGTCGCCCAGACGCCATCTTGACAGTTCCATCTGTCAATTTCACTTCAAAATAAAGTATTCATTCATTAATTTCATTATCTCAAATTTAAATTTTTTGAGTTGATCCGTCTACAATTTTATCGAATAATATGGAATAATCCATCAAATATCTAATCGATCTTTAATGCAAATGTTTGTTGAATTTCAATTTTTCACGTTATTCTTGATAATTACAGCAATTTTATGGTCAGATTAGTTTTTTTATTATGGCCCTGATATTATTTCGAATGGAACTAATACTTGGCTATGTATCAACTAATTCTTAAAAAATAACATTCGTATCACAGTTAAAGTACCTAAAATATGTTGATCACATAACTACCTCTTTATTCAGTGGGGTTGATTCACGTCGCGTCTGGAGGTTGCTCCAGAAGTCTAATGACAACATCATATTTTGTATCCTACGGCTCTAGGGTTGTTTAAAAACAAGTATAGGGATCTCAAGGAAGACAAAAAAACTACCTAATCTACAATAATGAAAAATGAAAATCTATATTCAAGAAAAAAGTAGCTGGCGTTGACTTCTTCATCCTGTCAATGGATTCATTTTAGGAGAGATTATTTTTTGGAATAGACGAGTTTTGATTTTTTACTTGTTCATCTTTATACAAAAAATTATTGTATAGATTACGTATAGAAGTTAATTTCGGATACAAACTGGAAGATAAAGCTCTCTAAAAACATCTACTTAAAAAAATCTAAAATATGTCTGTTTTTAAAATCTGTTTTTTCCGTCAACCAGCTGCCACACCCCTACGAACAACAACCCTCAGAAGTCTAAACTTGTGCGAGCTAAGGATTAACGAGGTCTTACCTTTTAACGTATGATTCCTAACGCGGGTTGGACGATAGCAAGTGAAAATCGATCGTTCAGACTAGGGCTTGAACCACCGACCAACACGGCAGTCAATTCGAGTGAGTGAACAAAGCACTCACGTCAAACCGCCTGGCTACCGACCGAAACATATAAACATTGAATTACACGAAAGACGAAATACTTTCGAAACAACTACTTTCATATGAACACTGAATTATAAAAATATTACTTTTTCCTATTCAGTTGGTACTCCAAACATTCGTTATGGAATTTGATCAGATAACATTCACAGGATGATATCTTATGGCAGTGTTCCATGTTGATCTTTTGCATATAGATACTATATTGTGTAGCGTTTCTGAATAGGAAATGAACAGGAAAAGATAAATTTTGTATAATTCAATGGTCACATATGGGTAGTTTTTTTGAAAGTAGTTTTTTCCGTATAATTCAATGTTCATATGAAAGTAGTTGTTTCTAAGGGGCTTTTTCTTTCAGTTTGTATCTGAAGGGTTTATTTTGAAATAACTTGCTTTCCTCCTTTTTTTTGGAAGTTCCCCACATCCTTTTTATAAAGTTGAAGAAGTAGAAAGCCAAAGCCTTTCCCATTATTCGGGAATTTTACCACAATAAAAATAACTATCAGAAGTGGATACCTAATATCACGGTATGACTTCTATGTACAGTGTGACCCATTTTTAATGGAAACACCACCCTAAAATTTGAAGTTGTAAATCGATTTTGTTAATTTTTTTTTAAATGTCAAGTACTAAAAGGTCTACCTTGGGACAAAATTTGAAATGTTTTTTGAAGTTTCAGGGCATACTACGATATTTTTTCTTAGTCGAAAATCGGGATTTTTGATTAGTGATTTTTTTATTGAAAAAATCACTACGCCACTGGATTCAGAGTGCCTCTAAACANNNGAAATCATAAAAAAAATATTCTCATGGCTATATCTGTTAATATAGGGTATTTTTTGTGACTGTTAGCTGTGTGAGTTTCCGAATTTTTGAGTTGTCATAACTTTGTTAATAATGAATATTTTTTCATGAAATTTTGGTCACAGCTGTTTAGAGGCACTCTGAATCCAGTGGCGTAGTGATTTTTTCAATAAAAAAATCGCTAACAAAAAATCCCGATTTTCGACTAAGGAAAAATATCGTAGTATGCCCTGAAACTTTAATAAACATTTCAAATTTTGTCCCAAGGTAGACCTTTCAGTATTTGACATTTCAAAATAAAAATTATTAAAATCGGTTTACAAATTCAAATTTCAGGGGGGAGTTTCCATTAAAAATGGGTCACACTGTATATAAATCAAATCAATAACGAAAAGTATGAATCATTTCTAATCCTATTTGGTGTACATAATGGTAAGGTCAAGATTTGAAGTACTGGTACTGTTGTTCTGCTTTGTTTAGTGTTATAAGCAAATATTTCGTGAAAATGGATCTTCCTCTTTGGGTTTCTCGTCGGCCATATTCTCTGAAAACCCATTTATGGAACATATTTCATATACATAATTTCTTTTTAGGGTTTTGTTTTTCTCACTTTTGCTCTTCTTCCAATTATTTCTTATATGACGAGAGGTGAGACAAAAGATAAAAGTTCAAACTTTTCTGAAACTTCTACAGATTATACGATGTGGGAAAGAACTTCACTGGGAGTTGAGAGTTCTGACATCAACAAATTATAGTTATTTGCTGTGCTATTTATTTAAATTCAATTCTGAGAGTGTCGGAAAATTGTTTGTGAACCAATCGTGATACATAGGGAGGGGAAGGTTCGTTTTAATCCTAGAAACTTGAAAGATTGTAAAGTAAACCAATAATTCACCAGATGATCATAAAAGTGTTGAAACTTGCTAATGAAAAAATTGTAACAAAAAATACAAACCCGAGCTGAGAGTTATCTAAGTCGATCGTCACCTTTTGAAAATTCTATGAACATATTCTGAAAGTTTTTCGGTATTTGTGGTGAATCGAAAAAAAAATTATCTATGTGATAAATAAAATAGAGCTGAATATCGAATTTAGAATTTTTCTGTGAATTCCATGAATCAAAACATAAACCAAAATCGATTTTTTGTACGATTCACTCTAAACTTTATCTCAATTCAACAGTCCTTCTCTTACCATTTATGAAATTCCGATGGAGAAACTCGAATTTTCATAGTACATTGATTGAGAAAAGAAAACCAATAGGGCAAAAAGTAAAACAAATATACATTTCATACAATCTTCCGAAAATAGATTTCCAGCATTTTTTTTTAATTTATTATTTAGTTGAAAAAAAAGTCAATAAAGGAATCGTGGGTGCGTATAAAATGCCCGATAGCAATAATTCTCCAAATATTTAGGAAATACCGGAAATATTGTATAATAATTTTCGCTGATTGTCATGAAACATAAAATGGAATATTTTAGTCAAAATTATTTACCTTGTTTCGTTTGTTGAGTTGCCATAGTTCTACTCGAAAGTTTCTGCACTTCTGAATGTATCACACTCATACAGGATGATGTCAATGCAGACAACGCCTGGTGAAAAGCAAACTGAAACTGTCTACTTCTTGCTAGCTTTGTCACTGGTGAGGCCATGGCTCCGACAATTCAAACAACTGTAAAACGATAATAAATATTATTGTTTCTTGAGAATTTCAATTCTCAATATATATTCAGATTAATGAAGGGAGCAATACCTGAATATGTTGAATAATAAATTCATTTAAAGAGCTGCTCCATACGAGATAAGAGTTTTGTTTATTTCTTTCTGCGAATTGATAAGCAGGAATAGTTTGATGATTCATATTGGCCATTTTATCGTATCTATCAGTTTGGAATAATAATAATGTGAAAATATTTATAGCATACAGTTCTGGTTCAATGATATCCCGAGAAAACCACACAATGTTGTGAAGAAAGTTGATAAAATAAATTCTCGTCACCAATTTTACCAAATTAGGCAATGATCCGACTGTGAAATGAAACAAAAAAACTGGTTTGAATCACTGATAAACCCTGGCTTTTGGCTATCTACAAACTGTTGGAAACAGAACACACATTTTTTTCTTCTTAAATTCTAACATGTTTTCTTATATTTGAACAATGTTTTCAGTGTTCAAATGGTATTTTTTCAATATGTCATTTGTAATAATTTTATCTACCAAATCTCATAAGTTAAATTCTGATTTTAATTTTGGTGGCAATCGCCCCTTTCTGAATAAGTCGCTTGCGTTATATACGAAATGTGGTTCAACAGACTATGCTAGAATTGCTTTCAGTACAAAACAAAAAAGTGGGAGGATGTTCATATTGTTCATTCCTAAAACGCACCAGATAACAAGACAAGGAGCTCAATTCGAAAATGATTAGAATATATATTATCCGTAATATTTGTTTGTGATTGTTCTTGTTTTTGACTAATAATATCTGACCCGAAAGAACATGAGTCCATTTATTTGATTCTCTATCTCTTATCGTTTTCGAAATCCTATAATGGTGAAGATTTGATTAATAGTCTTTCATCTTCTACGTCAACTCACTGGACCGCTATCGCATCAACCAAATTGCAAGTCATCTTCTTAGCAAAGTATGATTATGGTTTCATATGATTCATAATTTCACACAAAGTACTTTACTTTGAGACAAATCGTCTAACAAATTGTTCAAAAGATAGTAACAATTTAATCGAACAAAAAAAAGCTTTTTATTTTTAGAAATATCTCAATAACTACTGGGTTGGTCCAAAGCACTATTTGAATCAGTGCTCTTTTGCCAACGTAACCAAAGTCGATAACTTCTGTCAGCATAAAAATTTTCGGTACATTTTGTCGATTTAGTCACCGTAGGACTCTGTTGTAATGGTTTGGCCTGGTTGCATAAAGTTATAGTGAATCATATCAGCCTCCAACCACCATACAGTGACCATGGTATTTTTTGGTGGGTTTTTGCCTTTAGGAATTGTCTTGGTGACTCATCGGTTTTAATCACTGTCCTGAAAGTCTTCTGTTTCAATTCTCTTTTCTTCAATATGATAACAAAATGGACATGATCAATAGTATTTTCTCGTCTTCATCTCTTCATGTATCTTCATATATACGATAGGTGGCACAGTGGTCTGCTCATAAGCGTTCTGGTTCAAACAAGTGTCCGAGACTATTTCGGACTGTTTGAGATTTTTTACTAGTACGCATCCTGTCTTGCGCTGTTTCCAAACAGTTCCGGATGTTAGAACCAGAACAAACCTTATGTATGGCGAAAGGACGATTTCAATCTCAAGATGAAAAACCCATTTTTTCGACAAAAATCCTACATTTATGCTCACCAGTTAATGAGGCGATGGTCCATTTCTATATTTATCTAGGACCGTATTTGAATGAAGGTTGAAAAAGTTTTCGCGAAAATAAATAAAACAAAATGTAGAGAGCAGTTGAAATTTTCTATTCTTTCTCATCTCTTTTTTTTGTTTTTTGATATCTTTTTCTATCTCCTCTGTTTTTTCTGAAATATTGAGTCATCATTCCAGAAGTTCATTGCCATAGAAGAGCAGTAGCTAGGTACGTTGAATCTTGAAATGTGATTCTTTTCTATTTCATTTCATTACATCATAACTAAATTTTCTTGTACGATTTGATTTTCCATATTTTTTTTTGTGAATCAATTCTTCCACTTCTCTAAATCGTTTACTTCTTACGTTCGATCAATGAATTGATACCAAACTTAATAAAGAGAACGTTAATGTGATATGACATGAAATGAATACGAGCACTAGTTTCCCGAAATAAAGTTGCCGCTTGCAATATTTTATATGACATCTAATCGATTACATGACACAAACTGAATCTGTTTCACTACAGCGAGAGAATGTTATTGAATTAGAAATTTTGGATGCTGGCGTGTTCATGAGAATCGATTTCTTCAGAAAACATTCGTGTACTACGAAAATAAGTGACAGGTAGATAAAGTAATGATTCTGAAAGTTCTTCAGGAATTCAACTGGAATTCTCCAGAGCGAGCAAAAATAGGTATGATAGAAATAGGTCACATACATGGAGTTTTCAATTATTACACTTTTTGAAAACATAATTGATGTCAGGAAAAATAAGAAATGAAATTTTCTGTTTTTTTTAAACCTTTATTTGTAACTAACGATAGTACAGTTGCGTCCTATAAGGAACTGTAGTAACGTTACTCACAAATAAAACATAGAAACTTCCATTTCCCATTCTTCATGATGATCTCGTAGCACGTAGTAACGGCTACAGCCATCAATTTAATAATTGATGTCGATTATTATTCCATATCATTGAATCTGATGAAGTTTGTTTATTGGACTCTTACTAGCATTACTTTTATTGAGTCTAGAGTGTTTTCCAGTAACAAACCTTATTATTAACCACCAAATTGAACTCCTTCTTGTATTCTATCACTTACACTACACATTTGTCTTTTCAAAATATGGAAGTTTAGCGATATTCATATTCACCGTTGAATCTAACCTTAGAATTATTGAAACTGTCGATTTTAGATCATGATCAGTATTTTGTTAAAATCATTTCTATCTTTCCTGTAAATGTTGTTCACTCTCAGCTTACCAATGTACCGTTTCCAAATCATTCAATTGTCTGATACAATGATAGTCAACATTGCAGTCCTTAAGTTTTTTTTCACATAATTTCAAAGAATTGGGAACCCATCCTTTACCTCCTTCGCAATGCACAATGATTAGTCGCGATCCTTTGTTTGCAGGCTTGTTAGGCGTACACATTCTCGAACCATCAGTCCACCCTTTCGTAACTGTGTCGTGTCATGAATTTCGGTCAAATCTGATGTTGCTTGTAATAGTTTCTTATATACATTGAAACATACTCTCTGTGTTTCAATACTCAAATGCATCCGAATCTCATTCACTGGTATCTCTTTTTAGCATTGTTCACCAGCGCTATTGGATTCACTACACAGGAAAAAGTCTGCGTTGTTATCACACTCGTTATTACTATTAGTGCTTGTCCAACGATATCACATTTCAAACAACTAACAAACGTTTTAAATAATTATAACTTCACCAGTGTCGAATTTCAACCCTCAAATCGCGATCAGTTCCTGAACTGAACATTGACAACACGACTCGTCTAAGTATCCTCACATTCTATTGGTCACCGTAACATGACTTCAAATTTAATTTTATGACTTTAGAACCAATCATAAAACTCGGTTAGTAAAAATTATCCAATACGAACCGCCAATTCTTCAGTCCACGTGGACTAATTTGTACCCGCATTATTTCTTTGTATTGGTTGTTTTGGCCTTTGACTTCGCCGATAGCTTTAAGAATTACTATATCAATTTCAAAGCCTGCTATGAAAAACAGTGTCTGGCTTATTGATCTAAATCATGAGAATTTTGCCAAAATCTGTCACCGGGTTGAGACAAATGTTTTAAATTTTGACCCATTGAGCAAGTCATAGTAGGCCTTGAATATAAGAAAAATCCATATCTATCAACATCTTTGAATGGAGCTTGTCGAGTACTATAATTTGAAATTTTTATTTTTCAAAATTGGTTCATGGGTTCCAAAATAACAGGGTGTTGCAGTTTGAAATCGAACACACTGTAGGTATTTAATATAATACGCCATGTTGTTTGATGTAAAAATATCCCTAGCAACGTTCATCATTCGAGAGGTACAATTTTTCAAATTGAAATGACTAAAAGGTTGCAGTATGTGAAATTTTCCGGAACAAATCCACGTACCCTATATAGGTGATCTGAAATATCCTAGATGTCATTATTTGTTGAAAACATATCTACACAGGTGATAGAGTTTTCCGCTACAAAATAAAGGCATATGTAGGAGTTATAAGATATGCTGAATACTATTGTTTCATGCAGTAATATAATGTTTCAAATTGATATCTATTAATTTCATAAAACAAGGTGTATTCTATTATTTTAATTACGGGAATAGGTGAAATTGGATTTCACTTCACTGTTTTCATAACTGGTATGAATGCTCTAAAAAGCAAATTTTCATGGCTAGTCATGAATTTTCATACCTATAGGTATGTTTCAACGAGTAACGGTGGCCTCTGCGTTAGCGGTAAATTCCATCAATTCGTGGCTGAAATCCATGGCTGCCTTGACACTGGTAATATAACAAAGCCTCTCCATAAACCAGTATACATCAACTTTTTAACAATTTGCACTAAGGATTTTGTCAACAAAGAAATTGTGTTGAGAATTGAATCAATATGCAAACAGTTTACTGTATTGTTTGTACAAAGTCTCTCTGATATTTATATTTGTAAATCTTTATGTTCATAAACTGATACATTTTGAAGCTGATATAAGAATTTACGGACTTTTGCAGAAACTTTTGTTTTTTTAAATTTGAAAATTACGCGAACACCATGAAAGATCAAAAAAATGTAATAACATCATAAAAAGAAGTGAAGAACATCTACTATTCTCTCCAGAAAAACATTGTTGTACAGAGTCTGATATTCTGCAAGAAGAAGGTGGGAAAAAATGATAACAGACTTGTGATGACTTAGGTACTCTTGCATCAAGTTATCAAATGCAGAAAATAAAACAATGAAGCTCAACTATTTGGTTTTTATTCATTAAGAAAAAAAACTTGTCGCTTTCTTTGAAGACAGCAGGAGCCTCGTAAGGAAGAGAAGCAGTCACAACCAGTGCTTGCACTTCCCTATATCAGAGTATTATCGGAGAGGATGAGAAGAATTGGTTCCAAGTACAACATCGGAACCTGCTTCAGATCCGGAAACATTTTCCGTAGCAGCCTCACGAAAACCTGGCCACCAAACGCGGACTGCGATTCCAAGAATTGCATTTACCGGATACCCTGTGAGTGCGGTAAATCCTATATCGATGAAACTAAGAGGCCATTGAATTTTAGCATTACCAAGCACAAGAAACAAAAACAGCGAGGGGAAACCAGCAAATCAGGAATAGCAGAGCATGTTTGGACCCATCAACATAACATCGAGTGGTCTTAAGCTGAGATCATACACAGAGAGAAAACCTTTTAGAAGGAAATTCAAAGAAGCCGCATACATGTTGTCCATCAATGTATTCAGCCAAGCTAGCGTAGATATACGCAACATATGGAAACCCATAATTAAGCAAAAAATGGCCATATCCTGCCAAACGGTCATCTCCTACTAAAGTGAAGCGGAAAAAGGAAAGCGGAGATAAGTGAAAAGACTCGAATGGCCCATAAATAGTCATTTCTCTGAGGAATTAGTCCAGTCATCACTCGAAGACAATTGTGGATTCTAACAATCGAAACGTCGTGAAGTAACTTGGCTTGGAATCTCTTAACTTTTTTATTTTTATTTTTCGTTCAATTGTCCTATGTTTACTTGTATTTTATTTCACTATTATTTCATTTCAAGTTTTTTTGCTTGATATAATTGTTTTTTCAGCTAATCATTTTTAATTCTTCTTGAGGCAATATGCTTTAGGTAATCATAACTGAGCAGGTACGAGATGTAGAGGTACAGGTAATTTCTTGCAGGTAGTCTCAATTATGGTTACCTTTAGTATATAAATATGAATGTAAGGATAATTTGATGTATTAATCACTTGAAAAAGCTAATGTTTATCGAAACATGTTGTGATATATTTTTTCAATAAAGTTTGTGTAGATCAAATCGTTTAGGTGTAGTTTGTGAAAAAATCTTCATTTTCAGTTCTTTCAGGGATTTCAAATAATTTGATATAATATCAGACAATGGAAGTCCGAACTAATGAAATTCTTCTTTGAATTACTAGTCAAGATCTTGTTTCATGGTCCATTTTCATAATAACTTAATGGGACTTAATGCTTTTTAGTGCTGGTAAATAAAAGTTTGTGCTTGAAAATGTGTTTTACTATTAGTTAATTTTTTATATTTTAGTTATCACTGGACATGTTCCTAAGTGTGTTCATTTCATTCAATGCGTTATTGTTGCATGATTGCTTTCTACATTTGTTCGATCATCACCAGACTATTCCTAACTTTTGCCGAGTTATAAATCGGCATCTCGTTTTCCCGTTGAACCTTTTTGTTTGATTTCTATATCATGAAAATTCGCTATATTAGATTCAGGTGACATAATTGAATTTTCCGTATTATTTTCAGCAAATCCTTTCAGTTGATACACATATCATGGAGTCTGCCATCTTATGCGGTCTGCCATATTGGATTTAGAGTGACGTCATGTTATCTTTCGTATTCTTTTCAGACATTTCATTTGAAACCAGTAGAAAAATTATACTCGAAAGAACAACAATGGGGATTTTTTATTCAAAAATACATTGGAACTGACCGATACGTGACGAAAATTCATTAAAACGTATAAAAAACCTACTTTAATGTGTGATTCCACTTATGACGCCCGAAGATGCTATCGTATCGTATATCGCGGATTTTGTGAAGTGTGTTTTTTGACTACGACTTTTTTTAATGCTCATATTGTGGAATGAGTATACGACATTGTTCAGAAGTCTTTCTAGATAAAAATACATTTTCATATGGATTTTCAATATTTATTTAATTTCTTTTCATCACAGAACACTTTTCTTGAACAAATTCTGACAAGGCATAAAATCATTGGTAAATTTCATTAAATGAACTAAACATCTGTTTTTTATATGTATTTATCATTTGGAACATTCTAATTATCAATATTTACCAATTGTATCAGAAACTGAAAATGTTTAAGCTTGAAAAAGCTTTATGTGCTGAAAATTCAACGATGATAGTTTTTAAGATAAATTTCAACATAAGCACTGGATTTTGAAAAGATCATCATAGTGTTCTGGAATAGATGACACAACTGATGAGAGTAAAAGGCTAATTAAACTCAACAAAATAATGACGATTTTATCTCTCATCATTCACAACCTCCAACTATGAAGAATGCTGCAGAAGGTAACTACTGAATCGAAGTTGCCTACTACGTCATCCTCCCACTTCGTATTCTAACGAGGAGAATTTTTAAAGAGGTTAATTTTTTCAAAACTATTCTTTATTTGAAATTCATATGATTTCACATACTAATGAATCTGAAACTGAAAAAATATTTTATTCAATAATGAAATTCAGTCAATCAATAGAAGTGTTAATGCTTCACGAGATGTTTGTGATATTTCAATAAAAAAGATTTTGCCCTTGGAATAAAAGGTGTTGTAGCGAAAATAGTGATGATGTAAAACATATTTCCGATCCAAAACAGTTGTACCAAAACCAAAACTTTCCTATTTAGAAAGAGTATTCTACAGACGAAAGTTTTGCCCAAGGATTGCCATTAGTTCAGTTAAATATCATTTCAATATTCTATCACCTGAAATATATTGCATATAATTTGAAAATTCATCACAGAATCTGATGTGAAAATTAATTATCGAAACACCTCAACAAAGAATACGAGTTAGTAATAATGAATTGGTTGCGATTTGCAGAACAGCATATTACAAGATGAATCACAGAAGAAGATAATATAGAATAAATGGATATGTTTTTAAAAATAAAGTATTATATGTTTTTTGTTTACATATTGTATATTTTGTCCAAAATTATATTTTGTAATGCTTTATTTCTACTACTCTTCTTCTTATTCAGTTATTAATCGGTTTGCAAATTTTGATGTGAGAAAGAATTCATCGACTTCTCATTCATGCAAACACCATTATATATTATTCGACCAGCATTGATAATTTTTGAAACCAAAAAAAAAAAATAACAGTAGAATGAAACCTATTAGAAAAGGAGGGAAATATGATAATAATGAAAGAAAAAATAAATTACAAGCGATCTTAGTTCGTCAAGTGGGAGGGGGTGAGTTTTTAAGAGTAAAAAATGGTTTATCCCGATTTCCGACAAAACTACAAGTCCTATGGAAAAAAGTTAAATGGCAAAGTTGTAGGTAATAAAAAGATCTACAACGAAGTTTTTGTTCATATTTATCATTTTCTCCTCCTTTTCTAATATGTTTCATCCGACTATTATTCTTTTTTTCACTTTTTACTATTTTTGAAGGCTTCAGCCCTGGTCTATGAGGTCACTAACCCGGCAGACTACACGGTTACCCTGTGGGTTTAACATGTATCTTCCCTAACCTTACGTAAAGCGGAAAAATCCCCAAAACGAGCCGGATGAAGAGCAATTCCAAAACTCGTCCCTCTTCGAGGCGAGATGGCGGAAAGGCAGGGAGACTGAGAAATATCCTAAATTCAAACTGAGGACTACCTGAATAGGGTAGAAAAAGCTTCAACGGTTCAATGCCCACCAGTTGAAGACTATTCGCAGACAATAACGCTTATTTTTGATTTGATTGTATGTAACAACACATTAAATAATTTATTAGTATTAGTATTTCTACGCTCACCAACATTATAATCAATAGAGTACACCTGTATTCTTTTGGTTTTCAAATAATTATTGTATCATTTTTTTTGTCAAGTTCTCCCAAATTTTTGATAACTCATACTTCTTTTATGAGTCATTTTAATATTTTTATTTTATTGTTTTTCGTTACAATTAACTCTTTACCTGTGAATTGTGCCAAAATCATACCATCACATAATGTGTTTTGTATTTTTGCAGTATTATTTGCATCCTTAATTATAATCAATATATTTACAATATACTCGTACATGGTTGACATTCTTTCTTGTCGAATGTTAGAGATTTGAATTTACATTTGCAATAACTAATTTTAAACCGGAAATTATGGAAATGATGAAAGCATTGAGAATAAAAGCTCAAAGTTGTAAGAAACCACTATCGACATGGGTGTAAAAAACGCGGTACCCGATAAAACGCGGGGCCCAAGAGATTGGATAGGAATTAGTCAGTCATAGTCAACTTGAGCCAACCAGGCGAGAGCATTGTTATTCATTTAATTGTTTATATCCAGATTGGAAAACGGGTGATGGTTTATTCGTTAAGTTCAATTGTGAATTGATGTATCTTTGAGTAAAATATATTTTATTCGATTATTATATCTGCTTTTCTTATAAAGTATAAAACATTAAAGTGAATTCGTGAAAAAAATGATATGAAAATAAAGGAAGGAGATAATAACTCATAAGAAGCAGAGAAGAATATGGAATTGTGTACAATCGAACAATTTGTTTGAAATCATTATAACTGTGATGTATTGCATACAGCATATTGCTAATTTCATTTATCAGTAAGGTTTATTTTAATACAAAATTATTCTCAATTTTCTTAATTCATATCTGTTTCAGTTCATCATAACTCGTAAATGAAGGAAGGAAGCAATTAATTTCAAACGAAAATTCTTAACAAAGACCGTGTAAATCATGCAAAGAAGTTACTTTCAGACACAAACTGGAAAAAAATCATCCCGGAAAACTTACTCATATACAGCGTGACTCACGGTCGATGGTAGGTTAGACGTTTCTGGAAAACGCAAAGCATGATTTTTCTGAAAATTTCACCTCTCACAGTTCCTTACCTGTTCTATCGATCTAAAATATTTTCAGCACATGCTCATACTGTGGGATGAGTATACGACATTGTTCAGAAGTCTTTCTAGTTATTTCTAATAAGGATACTTGCTGTATTCATTTCCGTGACATATCTTATAGTCTAATATACTATTATTATACTGGAAAAAGGGATTTCTTGAGTCCTTGTGAGTATTAATTTTTTTGATTAATTTTCTTGGGTTGTTGGGCTCATGTTGGGATAAAAATAAAAAGCTTCCATTAGACGTTTCGCCTCTGGGCAGATTCATATCTAAATTTTGATCTTCTTCTCATCATAATTGGAATGATGATGTTGATTGGAAAAAGCAGTGTATCTGGATTCAGTGAAATGTCTTGGGTCTGTAGAATATTCAATGGAAACTTGCTTTTGCAACTGGGTTATTTTTTCTTTTGTTGGAATGTTTATTTACTATATGTAGGAGTGATTGGGATGGTTTAATTTTGGAGTAAGGTGAAATTTTTTGAAAATATTTTGAAGTTAAAGGACGGTGTGATATATTTGGTTGCTAATATCTGTTCTGTAGTCCATTTCTTTTACAGTTCTTTTCTCGTGGTTGCATTCATATACTAAAACTTTGGTTTCATTGAAATTAAGATTGTGGTGATCAGTAATGATATATTTGTTCAGGGCCTTCTTCGAATTATTCGTGTGATTGTTACCATTTAGCCGATTTCTCAAGAGTTGTGATGTCATTCCTATGTAAACTTCAGCGCAATCAAAACACGGAATACNAAGTATCCGTTTTCATTGCAGTTGTCCCATCAAATTATAGCGCATGCATTCAACAAACCGGCCTCAAATATTCGCATGTTCAAATAACACATTGTATATCATTGAAATTCAAATCAATTGCTCACCTTAGGTATATTCCAGTCAGTAAAATGAGCACACCCGAGTTCAAATGACTGTACCGCGATAAAATTGCGCGTTAATTCAACTACGAGTCAGTCATTCTACACAGTAAATTGAACTAATATCATCCTCACTCTTCCTACAATCATATACTTACCTACCGTTACATAAATATCAATTATGAATAGAATACACACATCTAATGAATAGTTTGAAGTACACCTACTTCGCTTATCATCTACAATCAGACTGAAATGAAACTTCGTTTTCGAAAGTTGAGAAGGAATTCCAGCCCATGTTTATTTCAATCGTGAATTATCAAACATAATAAATTTCATGTGGTCGACTCGAGCATTCATTTGAATGGCGCAAGCGTTGTCTTCATCGATTCAAAATATAGAGATGGCCATGACCTACGATTCATCAGTTTTCTCCAGGTTTCTAATTCGACCACGCCACTGAAGATGACTGCCGCATTTGCAGTCGAAACGTTTGGAGATTGTAACCAAAGAAGACATATATTTTGAAATTTGTAACAGGTTTGCATATTTTGTTTTTAAAAAATATAAACTATACTTTCAGGTAGTAAGTACCAATACTTTTACTGCCATATCATACATACTACTTTCATCAGAAAATATAGTAATTATTTTCAAAAAACAAAACATGCAAACCTGTTACAAATCTCAAAGTCCAATAAAAAAGATTTCATACCACTTTAAAGCCAAATTCTTATGATGATACAATTTTTGAGTAATCGACTGAATGGCTCCAAATACATGAAAAAATCTAGCACAGCCCTGAACAATCATAGTATTACTCATGATCACAGTCCAAATTTCAATGACACTAAACTTTTAGGATATGAATGCAAACATGAGAAAATAACTGAAAAAAAGCACCAAACACGATGAAGTGTTACAACATATGTAGGTATATTAGCATCCCACGCCAAATCTACCACACCGTTCTTCAACTTCAAAAACATTTTCAAAAAGTTTCACTTTACTTCAAAATCGAACCACCCCAATCACCCCCTACACATAGCAAATAAACATTTCAACAAAAAAAAAACTCAGTCACAAAACCAAGTTTAAATTCGATATCCTGCAGAACCGAGACATTTCACTGAATCCAGAAACACCGATTCTTTCAATCAACATCATAATTCTGATTATAATAAGAAAATGGTCAAAATACAGATGTGAATCAGATATTATCGTCATTGGCAAGGTATGTAATCCATAAACTTATTAGTAAATATTGTTTTTCTTTATATACAGTTCTACAAAATGTAACCACCTTGTTCAATGAATAAAATTTTCGAAGATGCTTCTGGCCAGGGGCAAAACATCTAATTCGGGATTTTCATTTTCATTTGTAGTTTCAAATCAAGAACATACAATATCCAACTCAATAACAATATCAAATTTCTAGAGAAAACTATTTTGGAACCCTGATCAACGTGCATCATCAATTTTGATTAAGAAGTATTTAAATCACTTCCTATTAACATCCCACTTGAAATCAACCAGTTACACAATTTGCAGACAAAATGTGGCATATATTCAACAGCTTCGCTTGCGCAAAGTTACTTCTCATAGTAGGTACTCAACAGTTACTGCCACTTGTACGAGAGTGTGAGAAAGAAAATACCACATACGTTGTTATTCGCCGGATTTGCACATTCTCAACATCTGATTTCATTAATTTTTTCTGCGTTCGGGATGAACCTCTTTAAATGTAACAGTTTTATTGACAGTAATACAAATTATGAAATTATGAAACAACAACAACAAGAATTAATTGGCGCTCCAGGGCGACTTGATTAATTCCAGTGGCGCATTTGCTTTTTCATCTACAGAAAAACCCGGAAAAACCTGCAGCACGACATCATGTATCCACTGAATGCACAATTATTTACTAAACAACATTATGTTGTTCAGTAGAAATTGCCTTTTGATAGGTATACAGAAGGTGGATACTGCGTTTCACAAAAATATCTACTGTCATATCGATGTTAGGGTACAAAAAATTTTTGTTGGCATTTCAGCACGCTGCAGTTCGGAAGTTAACGGGTTCTTTTCTTCATAATGGATCAAAAAATGAGCCGCTTAAGGGTCTGTTCATTAGATGAATCAATGAATGAGCATAACATTTGACAAGGAATGTCACAGCCGCTGGTGTTGAAAACTACCACCCGGGTCATTTTGTGAATTTCAATATTTAAAAAAAAAATAATTGATAAAATAACAAAAGTATCAGTTTTCATTGCAGTTGTCCCATCAAATTATAGCGCATGCATTCAACAAACCGGCCTCAAATATTCGCATGTTCAAATAACACATTGTATATCATTGAAATTCAAATCAATTGCTCACCTTAGGTATATTCCAGTCAGTAAAATGAGCACACCCGAGTTCAAATGACTGTACCGCGATAAAATTGCGCGTTAATTCAACTACGAGTCAGTCATTCTACAAAGTAAATTGAACTAATATCATCCTCACTCTTCCTACAATCATATACTTACCTACCGTTACATAAATATCAATTATGAATAGAATACACACATCTAATGAATAGTTTGAAGTACACCTACTTCGCTTATCATCTACAATCAGACTGAAATGAAACTTCGTTTTCGAAAGTTGAGAAGGAATTCCAGCCCATGTTTATTTCAATCGTGAATTATCAAACATAATAAATTTCATGTGGTCGACTCGAGCATTCATTTGAATGGCGCAAGCGTTGTCTTCATCGATTCAAAATATAGAGATGGCCATGACCTACGATTCATCAGTTTTCTCCAGGTTTCTAACCTCACTATTTTTTACGCGTTCAATTTTCACTGTCACAATTATATAGTGCATTCAATAATTACGTTTGTTATCTGTTCAGTGAACAAATGTTTTTAATCAAGAGGCTTAGGCAACCATGAATGGTATGAGCAGTATTTTTAAATGTTTGTTTCTTGCTATGAAATACCTACTCGGCACAGCCGAATTTTACCGAATCAGTTCGGCCTTGATAATGATATAAGTTATAAGTAAGCTGTGGTTATAGTACGTACCTACCTGAATATAGTTGAAAGGATTCCTGAACTTTATGCAATTGAAGGTTTATTCGATCAATTTATAAGTTAGACAGATTTATGTGTTAACTCGGGACATTTCCATATGTTAAGATATGTTGAGCGTAAAATATCAAGAAATACATACAGAGTATTAATTTGTAAAATTTCCAACTTTAAAATCTATCTACCAGAAAATGAAATTGAAAAGAAAGAACTGAAAACAATTCATTTGCAACGAAAATTCTTAGTTCTCACGGTTCAACACTTTACGATGTTACCCTCAGAATATGAATACGAGGAGGTTCTGAATATTTTTTGAAATATTCTGATTTATTTTCATTAATAGTTATGTGATGGACCCAAAACACCAACATAATTTTCAAACACACCTTTTGCATTCCACTACATTGTCATAAATAATTCCCCGACCAATCCCATTGGCAGCCTTATGGGTGGCGAGCAGGGCAAACGTCCAGATCCTCTTAAAAATCATTGAATTAAGTTTGATTTGAAAATGTATACCACCAAGACGTCCGGTGATTACCATCACCGGTCATCACGTTTGTTCAGCCAGAAAAGTCGCTTATCGATTTCGATGGACTCGCGAATTATCCGAGCTTGTACTGTTTTCGCTGTGGCGAAGGTCTTAGTGTTTGCAAAGTATGTTTATGTGTCCTGTTTATTTTTGTCGAATTTGTTGGAACTATTCGTTCCCCACCCTCATGCACTCACAAGCTAATTAATAAGCCTGATGTAGTCCTTCTCGACCACTAGAGCCAGACGATATTTGTCGTCGAGTTTTTAGCTCCTGGAGTGACGAATATTTTCCGAAAAGAGGTGGAAAAATGCACCACTTTCTCAAAATAGTTGTTCTGATTATTGGAGTCTTTGGTGGAATGATGCCCTCTGCCTGACCAGCGCATACTACGGTAAAAAAAATAATAAAAATAGTGAAAGAACTTGAGAACGGTTGAACCAATTTTGATCATCTTTGTGTTTTTGGATTTGTCATGTGTATTTCTATGGCTTCTAAAGCCATAGAAACCATAGAAATATACAATCACCAAAAGAACTCAAACAGAAAGAAAGCGAGCACATATCTACCAAAGATCTGGCACACATCATTGAAAAACGCCAAAACGAAGTTTCAAAGCAATTTTTTTAGGACATTTTCAAACGAATACAATAAACTGAAATAAGTAATTAACGATATATACACCTTTATATACCTATACAACTGCAGTAGGTAATAACAGACGGTCTTTAATGACTTTATTACCTGAAATGTGTTTACCCGTGACAATGTGGGTGCGCTAATCTGAAAACCGACGAGTGGACTAGTTCAATTTAGTCATTTAGTAGGATACATCGGCAATGCTTATGCTTACAAATTTCCAGGGATTTCAAATAATTGAGTTTCCAACCCTTGCCTGCATAGTGCAACATTTTCGTATCGATTAGATTCGATTACTTGTGGTTGCATTCCAAGGAATTATTTCAATATCTACCCATGTCAGAATTGACTATAGTGGTCTCCAAGCTGTTCATAAGTATACCTGCTAAAAGTGGACTGAGGGGTGAGCCCATTGGTATACCTACTTGAATGCTGTTATTGAACTTGAGGAAATTCTGATTTAGGCATACATCGAAAGCTGTCTACATCTTTACATCGAATAAAACTAAAATTGAATTATGTGGTGTGGTTTGGTCTGTTATTACCAACTGTAGTTGTATATACAACATTTATCGGGTTTGGTATTGGGATAAAACTCCAGTAATATTCATTACTACACCAACAGTTCCAAACAATGCATTACAAGTACTCTGCATATTATACAATTTTCTCTCTTACCTATGTGATCGAGTTCTATCAACTATGTAGTACACCTATGACTAACCGTTTCTGAAATAATAATTATTTTATATTTTTTGCGTTTATGGAAGTGAAAATTTGCTGAAAAATAATTTATCGAATACATCAAACAACAAATGAGTTCTTTATCTGTTCTGATGGAATACATGAACATGATTATGTTAATAATTTCAAAAACGAATACTTTTATAATTTGAATTAATGAAACCAATAATAACATCATTCAAATTATATATTTTATATTTGATAATGAAATAACTAATGACTCAGGTACTTGAAATGAGGACCTTTCGGCAGTAAACATTGATGATTGATGAATCGACGTTAATACATATGATCAGTCGTAAATCTGCGCCAGAAGTGAAATTATACAAAAGTAAGGTCGCATCCAGCAGTCGTCAAAGATATTAGCACTTTTCCACTGTACTCCACACATTTCAAGTTCGAGTACAATATCCAGGATCTCCTTCCAACTGAATCTGTTCCAGTTCTGGAATAACTCCAGAGGCAAATTGTCTAGAAATTCACTTCTAGATTTTTTTTGGAATTCAACTTTTTTCATGAAGGCAAATTGAACATTGATCATATATAAGCAATCAATACACATTGAAATTTTTTTGTAATGAATTGAATATTTTCTGATGCCTGAAAATGATCATTCTGAACATTTAGTATTCCTTCACGACAAAATTGCGATTCATCAGTCCATTTTTTTTTTCAAATCGTTGGGATCTTCGTATGTCCATGTTGTAACATCTCTCAAAATTTTACCCGATTTGTAGGATAATCTCTATGCAACACTTGAAATCAGATCGATTTGTTTGCACAATTTTCCATATCAAAGTGCGGGAAATTTACAAATCCACCGCAGCACTAGATATTGATACATGAGGATCAACATACAGATATCCTAAACAATTTTATTTTAAGCATAACTGCAGTCACCGGATTCGTTCGGATTCTTGAGGCATTAACTTTCCTGAAGTTCAGATAATTTTGTTGATTTCTTCAGATTTATTTACTTCTTTGCTGTTAAATTTAAATATTACTCATTCAATCTTCTACGCGAATCGAATATGATTATATAGCACCATAAGTAACAAATTTGAGTATTCTGTGTTCATCTGCTATTCTGCTAGTGGATACAGTTGGAGGCATCACTGCTACGATATCATGCTATGTACAAAAAAAGTGAGTCGCAATTTTTATTGCTAATTACTTATTTCACCATGTGTGCTGCAGACTCTGTACCATCTTCGACTGTTTGGTAACTCAGTTTAACTTTCCATTTTGTTGTGCAATCCAGTGAAGCTGAAGAAAGAACACTCCAAGAAAGGGCCCTTTCAGAAGCAGGGATTTGTGCAAGTTTATGCTTTATGCCACGATTCTTAGAGTCTACTCTTGTTTCATTTTTTATAATTTTTTCGAATAGTCGCAGACGCGACAGTTCGAAATATGATTACAGATATTTTCAGTCAATAAACGCTTTCTGGTATGAAATTCATTGATATTACTATCATATTCTGAGAGTCGCACATTGAGAGGTGAGACCTTGATGACTCCTCGAAAATAATGGCTCATGATAGTGAACATTGCAGTCCTCAAGTTTTTTTCCACATAATTTCAAAGAATTCAGAACCCATCCTTTACTTTCTGCGCAATGCACAATGATTAGTCGCGATCCTTTGTTTGCAGGCATGTTGAGCGTACACATTCTCGAACCATCAGTCCACCCTTTCGTAACTGTGTCGTGGGTGTCACACCAAGTTTCGTCTAAATAGAAAATTTAGCGTTGTTCTTGTCTATATTTTGTTGTTTTTTATAATTATTTTTTACGCAATTTCACTATTCTTCTGCTTTCCATAACGGCTTGACGTTTGTTTATAATTTTAAATCTAAATCCTAGTTTCTTTATCCAATTCTGAAGAGTTTTGTCACAGCAGCTCACGTTATGGCCGGAAGTATTCAATTTCTTTCTTATGATTTCAGTTGTAGAAATCTCATTGTTTTTGTAACAGTCGTATATTGTTTTTTTCAATGATTTTATCAGAAGAACATCCAAGGGTTTTGGTAATCCTGTATCACGTCGCGTCTTGCGTTCATAAAGTTTGTTGTTGGCTATTTTACGTACAGTTGAGAAAGGAGAAATCTGATGTTGCTTGTAATAGTTAGTTTCCTTCGAAACCATACTTGAGATGTAGATTCTTACATACATTGAAACATACTCTCTGTGTTTCAATATCCAAATGCATCCGAATCTTTTTCACTAGTATCTCTTTTTCACATTGTTAACCATCGCTATTTGAATCACTACCCTGGAAAAAGTCTGCATCGTTATCACACTCATTATTACTGTTTTAAATCACGCCCAAAAGGAAATAACGCCATACGCCACTGGTAACCAAACGTGACGTAGCTGAGAGCGTGGGAATATCCAATGTTACCTGCTTCTGCAGACTCGAGAAGGAGCAAGAAACATGCTACCGATGTCGATAGAACTTCGTCGAAATTCTTCAAAAGAGAAAAAGATGAACGCAAAAGATAGGAAGAACAATTGCGCCGAAATGAAGATCGTGAATAACTACTAAGTATTCAGGTAAAACAGGAAAATTACAGAGACTTGCTGGTGAATATTCAAGAAAAAGACAGAGACTTGCTGGTAAATATTCAGGAAAAACAGGAAAAAGACAATCAGATGTACCTTCATCTATTGGAAGATTTAAAATCTTCCCAAGTGGGATGGGATGCTTGAAGGGGTTGAAAGGAAATTTGAAGAGGAGTTTGAAAGGGTCGGAAGGAAACTTGAAGGAGTCGACAAAAAGTTTGAAGGAGTCGACAAAAAATTTGAAGAGATTTTCCGGGAACTTCTGCGGAAAACTACAAATCGGAAACAATACATTTTCCTTTTAGCATGGTCAATTTATCGCAGACAATTTGAGAGTAGACAGTAGGATTATGAAACAGTGGTATCAACTTTAGAGGTCAGATATGGTAGTGAGCACCTTCAACAAGTCTACCAAGCTCAACTGAAGGTGGGAACTCAAGGTCCATCAGAAAGTTTGCAAGAGTTTGGAGTTGAAGCACCGGATAACTTCACCCACTGGATTAGTGTCCATAGTTTCATCGACGGGGTTCGTGACACGGATCTGTAGCAGCCATTGAGAATGGTACGTCAATTAAAACTGAATGAAGCCATCATTTATGCCCTAGAATTTGAAGCTGCGACAACAACGAAAAGTTCTAGTGAGAGCCATCCATGGTCGGTCTTGAAGAACTCTTCAAGAAATATTTGACGAATGGAACTGCACCCAAGGCAGCCTTCGTGCTCAACAACCCGCAAAGGAACTTATATACTCTTTCGAAAAAATGTGGAGCCATCTGTCTGAAGAAGAACTATCCAAGGCCACCCGATTCGTCTCGGAAGAAAACGATATGTTTGTAAAGGGCAAACTCATTGGTCGAACAAATCCCTTACACCAACCACCAAGACGTCTTCCCATCGCAAAACATGACGAAGCTGCATCCTTTGTTAAGGACATGTTGGAGGAAGGATTAATCGAGGAATCAAACAGCCCTGGTCGTCACCTGTTGTATTAGTGACTGAGAGAAATGGATCGACGAGATTTTGCGTAGACTAAAGAAGGCTTAATGATGTCACCAAAAAGGACAGTTATTCTCTCCCTAGAAAAGATGACACCCTGAACACCTTGTCCGAATGCAGATAGTTCTCAGCATTAGATCTGAAAATCGGATATTGGCAGGTGGCCGTTCGCTCCAAGGATAAAGAGAAGACGGCCTGTTCTACCGCCAATGGATTATACCAGTTTAGGTTTATGCAGTTCAAGTTATGCAACGCTCGCGCAACATTTGAATGCTTGATGGGGTTGGTGTTGAGAGGACTCACCTGGAAAGCATGCTTGGTCTATCTTGACCATGATCATTATAGTCACTGGAAAAAGTTTTGACGAACATCTGTCAAACTGGAGGAGTGTTCTCATGACGCTATGGAATGCTCATCTGCAGATCAATCCCAAGAAAAGTGAATTTCTTGGGACACGTTGTGTATTCAAAATGAGTTGAAACAGATCTGGAGAAAATAAAGGCAGTGAAAGAATGGCCAACACCGAAGAGCAAGCACGACGTAAGAAGCTTCATTGGACTCTGTAGCTATTACCGGCGTCCGAAGACAAGGCGAAGAGGAAATTTGAAGCAGTACCTCTGTGGATGCTCTTTCGAAAGATTCACAGTCGACATTTCGGGACCACTCCCTATGACCACATCCGGTAACAAGTACCTTATGGTTGTGATGGACTACTTTTCCAAATGCCCGAAGTGATAGTCTTACCCAACCAAGAGGCTGAACCGGTGGCAGAAGCCCTGTTGCAGAACGTAATTGCCAGACACGGAGTGCCCCAAGAACTGCACTCGGATCAGGGCCGCAACTTCGAATATGATTTATGGAAGGAAATTATGACTCTGTTAGGAATAAAGAAGACAAGAACAACTGCTCTCCACCCACGTTCCGATGGAATAGTGGAGAGGCATATTCGCTCTATCAATAATTACTTCTCTGAAAACCAAAGAGACTGGGATAAATTGGTTCCTCTTTTTTTGTTGGCATACAGGAGCTCCCAACATGACGCGACAAGTTGAACACCATCCATGTTGTTAACTGGTAGGGAAATGAAGCTTCCGGTAGTTGTATTGTATGGCAGTCCTTTCGATGAATCTTAAGAGGTACTTCTTTCAGAGTATGTGAATGACCTGAAGGAGATACTGGAAATTGTACACGAATTTGCCAGGATCAAATTACAGCTTTCCAGCGACAGGATGAAGATAAGATTCGATAAAAAGTCGCTGCCAGTGAGCTTCAAGGAGGGCGATGCAGTGTGGCTCTACCCACACTCCCAACATCGAAAAGGCTTGTGTCCCAAGTTGCAGAGACCATGGCAAGGACCTTACTTGGTAACCAAAAAAATAAACAATCTGGTGTACATAATCCAATTGTCACCCAGAAGCAAGCCTAAAGTTTTCCACATAGAAAAGCTGAGTCCTTACATGAGTCATGATGTCCCCTCTAATATTATTCGGGGAGAACAACCTCAGGGAAGGGGGTACTGCTGGCCGCCACTGGTAATCATAAACCAAACGCGACGTAGCTGAGAGCGTGGGAATATCCAATGTTACCTACCGCTCGAAAAGGAGCAAGAAACATGCTATCATTGCGATATTTAACGCTGGCTGCAAGACAGTCAAGTACACAGTGAAGTGGACGTTATAGTGCGGTACGCGAAGTGATCTAGTAAGGCGATAGACATTTATATAATAGTTGAAGTTTTAGTTGAAGTATTTGTGTATTTAAAGTGAAATAAAGTTAAGTTTGATTATTCAGTGTAGTCACTTATTGGTGAACCCACGGGTAAAAACGTAACATTACTATTAGTACTTGTCCCAGGACGCCAAAATTTTAACAGCAAAAATTTTAAGTAATATCGAATTTCAACACTCAAATTGCGATCAGTTCCTGAACTGAACACGACGGCGATAACCTTACCCGATTTTTATTCGTCACCGTAACATAACTTCAAATTCAATTTAATGACTCTCAAGCCAATCATAAAACGTTAGTAAAATTATTCAATACGAACCGCCAAGTCTACAGTCCACGGAGACTAGTTCGCTGCCGGTTCATTTCTATGTATTGGTTTTTTTGGCCTTTGAGAGTGTCGGCAACTTTAGGAGTGCACAATATCGTCTACTTCGACTATACTCGAACTGGTTTTGTTTCCGTTGGTTAATCTACATAGGTACATGAAATGCATCAGATGGGTTCCAATTAACATGAAGTAGATGACATATTATAGAAGGAAAGTACACTCTCTACGGAGTGTATCACGAAACGAATTAATATATAGTTTGTTTTGAATCATTACAAACTGACTGAAGGATTTATTTCCGAACTTGTGTGAAGTTAGCACCAGTCAGCAGCTCTTTTTTGCGGAAATACCTGAATGACCAGTGGCGTGCTGAAATCGTGATTTTAATGTTTTTTGGATTTCTGATATACCATCATGTAAAAGTAAGCTATATATTCCCTATCGAGAAAAATATCTTCGGCCCCGTCTATGGGGGTTGAACGCAACCCAGAAATGAAAATATCTTGAGGGATGAAGGAAAAGGAAAGCTAGGTACTTTGAAGATTATATGAATGATATTTATGACTACATATCATATTCAGTAAAATGTTGCCGCTAAAACTAGAGATTTTCGAAAGAGACGATTTTTCTACTGATAAATATACAGAATATACAATATAGCTTACTTTCATATGAGGGAATATCAGAAATCCAGAAAACATAACACTACGTTTTAGGTACCCCACTAACTATTCGGGTATATTTCCGGAAAAGAATTGCCGACTTTAACTGCTAACTTTACATTGGTTATTTTCGAGATCATTTCATAACATCAAATACAACCATGTTTTTTTCACGAGTAAGGTAGTTACACCCACCTGCCATTACATACAATTGAAATTCTCAATATTAAGCAGTACTCAAGTATTCAAATGACCAAACACCCACTAAACGTTTCATGAAAATAATGATCTAATCCTGTAATCGACAATATATCTGGCGTCATCACACTCTCTACAAAGCGTCTCAGTTCTCACTCAGTAATTCTCTCAATTTCGTACGTGCAATACCAACTTTAACTTAAATGCTTGTCAGTTTTTTTGGCATTTAAACTGCTTCGCGAATATTTTACAACGCATTTCACTAGAACTTACACGTTTTATTTTCCAGTGAAACCTCTCAATGAGGAAGCAGTACAAAGTACACAACTAAACGTTCAAACACAATTATCCCGCATATCGTACTGGTATGTCCATCTTACAAAACATTCCACAACGCGCCGACTTAGACCTTAGACTAGCTGACTAGCTCGTGTCGATGGCGAATTACCATTGAGAAAAAACAAAACATAAAAACCCTGACAGTCCACCGGCCGGCTAGACATCGAAAGTTGAAATTCAAACATTAAGTAAGCGCGGGCCGGTTTTTAGTAGTTGCCGCCAAGGTTGTTGTCCGTTTCTTCGGCTGTTTACCTGGTTCAGGCGTGCAAGAAGAATACAAAAATGGTAGTAGTGCCTGTAGTACCGGAGTTGTGAGACTGCAAGACATGCCTCCATAGTGTGAACGGTGAAGTGAATGTTGCCGCGTTCAGATAGAAAATTGTGTGCATTTTTTCGTGTAAGTGTGGAATTGGCGGGATTTTGTGTTACTGGTATGAGTCGGGACAGATTAAATTGTAAGTAATCACATGCTATATTTTTTGTAATAGTTTACATGTGTTAAACTCGAAGCTTAAACCTATACAGGTTATATTTTTTGTTTACATCATAAGATTCTGGGATAAGTGAAACGTAATGTGCAATGACCTCGGTGTACCTGCAAGATATTGCACTCGGTAGGTTTTTTATATATTTGAACATGAGATCTGACCGTCTGTTTCGATTAATTAATTGATTATAAATACAACCAGTTTGTCATTGTTTCCTTCTATGTTTGCGGGTCTTCGATGAAACTCATATATTGAGCTAGAAAAATCCATATGTTTTTTTTCAAACTATGAAACTCGTACCTATATGCTTCTAATTGAATATGTTTGAAATGTGAGGATGGAAACTCCAAACCATTATTTGTGTTATTTTCCCTAGTGAAATATTACCAACGTTCAACATATTTCAATGGGTACTTTCCAGACTTGAAGGGAGAGACGGGAAAATATCCATTGAAGAAATGTAGAAACTACTTGTTATTTGAATAAATAAAAATCTTGAGATTCAAAAAGTACATACAATCTCGCCTTCAATTTTGCTACAGCCATGTTTTCAACCACATTCGTTAACAATGAATTTCATCTCTCGAAGTTAGAAGGAGCAGAGTAATGAGAATAACCTTCAGTGGAAATGCCACTATCATATATTAAACTTGAGTCACAGAAAATGAATATCTCAGTATTCTGTTGCATTGAAAAATAGTAATAATATAATAAATATACCTATGAGTAAGACTCTATGGGTTGTGCTGAAGAACTGAGAAGATGTATTATCAAACTAGAAAATTTTCGAGGCACAAAAATGTAAATTAATTCTGGTATGAAATTTCAAACACTGGTCACTTTCGATAGCATTGAACAAAAAACTCTCAGCGGGTTCTGGTCCCATATAATCACGTGATGGATGGATCTTACACCAATACTTGATATAAACTGTGATACACGTATACGTATTGAACAACACTTACAGTTTTTACACAACAGTTGACAAAAGCGCTTTACGTGTCACTATACAACAATTGAAGGTGTATCTATATAATACCTGTTATCTTTTGGAAAAGAAAAGTTTTGGCTTTCCACTTCTTCATCTTCATACAAAAAAAATGTGGGAATCTTCTAAAGAATGGAAGAAACCAATCAATTAAAAAAAATACCTCTATACAAAGATGTGTACTATATACTTTTGAAACAAATACTTTTATATGAACACTGAATTATACAACAAACACTTTTTTCTATTCAGTTTGTATTTCAAACATTCTTTATGGAATTGAATCAGATATCATTCACAGGATTCCTACACAATATAGTAAATGAAAGACGTGAAATTTCACTCACATGGAACAATGTCATCCTCACTGGTGGACATCTGATGTGTCGTCGTTTCTTCAGCACCAAATCTGGAAAACATTATGAGATGAAGCACTCAAACCGTTCATAAAATTACGACTTTTTGTCATGAATAGGTTCAATCTAGTCATTAAGCTCTGTTGAAAATATATCCCTCTCAATTCAAACTTGTTATCTCTTTTGAACTAAAATGGCATTAACGTACTTTTTCAACTTTCAGAGCCACAATTTCGATGAAATTGAATATGAAAATTCTTAAAAAAGAAAAATGTTCCGAGATCAACCACAGATATTTTTGAACAAAATATTTATTCATTTGGATGAATTTAGTATTGACATTATCGAATGAAACAATTTGAATTATCTCCAGTATTGGATTGTTTACATTGAACTTACTTTCATTTGTTATAGTCGGTTATTGAAAGTTATATCGAGTGAACAACCAATTCTGAATCTTTCTGATGTAAAAATATATATAAAATAACTTTTTAGTTTTTATTACTTATGAAACGAAATTGTCCATTTATATTCGGATGCAAAAGGAAATATGAAAAGAGTTCAAAGACTAACTCCCTGATAACCCCAAACCTATTTCAATTGATTTCTGCGCTCTGACCTAACATATCATAATACATCCATGATAATACATATACAGCCTTGGCTTTTTGAATTCATAGTAATATAGATGAATAACGAGATAAATAATGCCTTGGAATGTTATAATTTTTCGATAGAATGGCGATTTATGCCCACTTTTTCCCAATGATGATTTTCAGAAATGATGAGGAAATTACATATACCAGATGTAAATTTGTTCAGGCTAGCCTCTCTAACTGTTTTTTCCGTTCAAGTAGCTTTATACAATTTTAGTGTTTCACATAGTATAACAGAAAATGACTACTAGTTTTACAGAAAATTAAGCAAGCTCTGATATGGAACACCCAATATATTCATATATTTAAGATTCTGAAGTTAATTTTACAAACAAACTTCTAACTTTGATGAACAAATAATACGAGTTAACCTTTTTTTAATTCCATCTAGGGGGCCATTATCACTTCCTGTGACACCATTTGAACCACCAAAATTCCACCTTATTACCACGAGAAGCAAAAAAGGGCGAGCATCAATCGTTCTTAAATGGTTTACAATGGTTCATACAGATATATCAACTTTTTTGAGTACATTAAAAATATGCTCTGTTTGCCATTTACAAAATCAGTTCGAATAAACGAACAATTTTTTTGCATTTTTGTATTGCATCCCCATTTAATTGATTATTTTGAGATAGTTGTTCAAGCCCGAGGATTATTTCAATCAGGATTAGACATAGAAAAAATTAATGACAGTCTGAAAAAGGTAGGTACCCATACTGAATCTCGTCCATGTGTATATTCATAATGTGAGAAATAATATAATACAATAATATAAAAAATAGATAATGATCTTTTTGTACAGCTTTTATTAAAGTTTACATTTTTAATGGTTGTCAAGAGTATTACGTAAAAGATGATGTTTACAAAGTAGCGTGTTGAAAATATTTTCAACACTAGTGTTGAACAACTGCTGATATTAATACTTTGGGATGTTGAAGAGCCTTGTAATATATTTGAACTAGCGAGTTGATAATTTTACGGGCATTAACGTTTAATTCTTGAAGTGAAGAGGACGATGCTGTAACGCTGGAGCTAGCTGTTGGGATTATTCTTTCAGCAATAGCCTTTTTATAAGAAATAGATTGATCGATGTAATCCTCAGCTACTGTTGTAGACTTCCATCCTCCGTGCTTCTCAATATCCGTTATATTTGCTCTTGATTCTGCTAGCAAAGAAGCAGAAGACCTTCTGAAACAGTGACCTGTATTCCTGTGGTTCCGGGAGGTTCAGAAATTCACCAATGGTAGAGGGCATTTTCCCAAACGTGTTTATACCAACTGGGTTGGCACTGCATTTATAATTTGAA
Organism: Leptinotarsa decemlineata; assembly: GCF_000500325.1. Classification (NCBI taxonomy): domain Eukaryota; kingdom Metazoa; phylum Arthropoda; class Insecta; order Coleoptera; family Chrysomelidae; genus Leptinotarsa; species Leptinotarsa decemlineata. The sequence goes on along the minus strand of NW_019291553.1, from coordinate 12,057 downwards.
TATTCCAGAAAAGACGTTGATGATTGATAACAGAAAGGCGTAATGCAAAGTATTTATTAAAATAGTAATGTTTTCTTCAACAATGCAAAAAGAACGACCTATTTTCGTTTTTGTATTTGGAATTTGAACAATCCATGATTTATCCATCAATTTAATGTCTTCTATTAATAAATGGCACAGCTCCATATATTCCGAAAATAGTAGCAACTATGTTGCTACTATCATCATCATCATCAATGTTTTTCATCTGGCGCCTCATTTATAGACAACCTCTGGACTTTTTCAAATGTAAGAGTTTTTGATTTTTTGGGCCTATAACTTCAATTTTTCCGCTTTAAGAATGCTATTTCCTTGAAATAGCATTTTCGCTACTTTTTAACGAGCGCACTCGACTTCATCATTGAAAACTTGCTACACAAAGTTGACGAGTTTCTTATTTTTGATTTCTCTTCTAGATAGGCTAAGAAAACGGTTTCGCTGAAATTCCCTTCAACGTTTTTAAGTCTACACCAGCATTAGAATATGCGATGTCGTACTGCCGAGCCGATTTTTTTGGTAACAATTCAATTGAAGCTCTTTTTCCAGCCTCTTCAATATCGTCAGGAACACACAATTCCTCACTATTGTTCTTCATTGTGCAAGACATTAAACACCAGCAAGAACTTCAAATATGACTTCAAATAAAACGCGTGGGCTGAAAACAATACTGCTTGTTGGTAACCAGATGATTCGGCGTCACCTGACACGGCCACTTCACAGCAAATGTGATAACATGAAATGATTAATTGACAATGTAAAAATGTGTTTTAATAGAAATATTGAATTTATGTATGATATTTGTGTTAAAAGTGAGTTTTATTTTGTTCGTGAAACTGTTCAACTAGCTACGCTCGTTTCGCAAACTTTTTCACTCACAAAATGAAACCTTACTTTTGAGACTTATATCATAAATAGCCATTAACATGGAGTGTGAAGTTATCCAAGGTTCAATGAGGGAAAATGTTAAATTAGTATTATCTTCCCCATTACCGCAAATCGGTGTGAACTTGGCTACAGGCGTCAGTGCAGGAACTTCACAGAAAATTTCCTGCGTATGCAATTGCCAATACAACTGAAAGAGTCGACCTTCAATTTTGGAACGGGCACACACTTACTGCAAGTCTTCAAGCATAACCCACTGACTAATAAGTAACTTCACTTTGTCCAATAACTGAAATGCATCTATTCATTATTTTGAAATAAACCAGGTTGGTACAAGAACTATAAGTGAACTCAAATAGTTACTACCGATCTATTTTTCGTTATTTTCAAAAACTGCTCACCAAAAAATAAAACGGCAGAGTATCATTGGAAGCAGAATTGAATGCCAATCAAAATGATATGCCACTTGTCACCTCTTCCTATGTAAGATTCTAACGGTAACATCCACCCCTCCTTGGGGGTTGAACCATGAGGGCTATAAATATTCTTCGAAAATATCCTCCTTGACTATAAAATTGACCTGATTTTTCATATTATTCACTGGAAGGAAGATATTTAAAGTGGGAAGTTTTTGAATTGACACCCTGTATATTATTTTATTTGAAGAAGCTAATTTTGATACGCCACGCTTTTTATGTGTACCGTGTATTTCAGAAAAGGCCAATGCATATTATATTATATATATTATAGATATGTGAAACTTTTACGATATATTTTTTAATATCTTCACTTCTAAATCTCCAACTTCTAATGGATACTC